>JAVQJL010002534.1:0-32632 GCA_036024295.1 Nannoperca obscura
GTAGATTTTTTAGGTCACAGAAGTATCCTTTGAGGTAACTATTCACACTCGTTAGGAAGTTAGGAAGCATTTTCTGCTTGACCAAAGTAAAAGTAAAGTAAAGGTCATCAGAAATGTTGCTAATTATCGCCCTTTAAACTTCTTAGAAACGGACTGTTTTCAGATTCATCGTTTTGTTTAATGTATAACACATATCTTTACTTTTGATAAAACAAAAAAATCACAAATATATAATGAGTTAAGTAAAACGCATAACTACGGAATTCTTAAAACTAGGAACAGCAACATTTTCTTATGAGATTTACTTTGATAAGGCAAAGCACGGAATACTTCCTCATCATGTAGAAGCAGTGTACTGTTTGGAGAGTTCAAATTCAAAAAGTTAAAAATGGTTTGGTAACTCCAAAACAATGACCGTTGTACAGTCTCCTGTAGTTTAGTGGTGTATTGCTGGGTTCATATTTGACCTAGTGTGATCATGGTGTGTGCAGTTTTCCACAAACATCTGTACACACATCACTGGTCACAGTACTGTGTTTTTCAGATAGCGAGTGGTGAAAACTTTAACTTCTATATATCATTGTTGCTCTAGTTTCAAGTCACATCACGTTTCACATTTCATCACATTTCTACAGTAAAACCAAACAATATACATATTTTAGTATGCTTCTATGGACTACAATTGTTTTTTCAGCTCGTTAATGTTGGGTCCATTTACAACTGCTTCAACCTTATTAAAACTTCCTTTAGCAATTGGTACTAGCCTGATATCGAGGATCATCAGGGTGGACAGCTATAGCCACATCTCCAAGCATAGTTTCAGGACGGGTGGTGGACACTGCCACCTCTCTATCTAAAGTACAACGAAAAGGGAAAATCATAATATAACACAAAACAGAACAAGCCCAAGAACAATATGTATAATATTTTTAGACAGTCACATATACTCACCGTGGCCTTCTATTGGGTACGCAAAGGTAAGCATTGTCCCAAACTCCACCTTGTTTTCATAACCAGGAACAGACAACATGGTTTGCCCAGACAGCTCCTTTGAGTCAACCTGATAGCAAATCCACAAATTTAAAGTTGACATACATATAAAATTATCTCCAAGTGTATATTTATGTTATGACAGCAAAGGACAGACAGCAACAGAACAAAATGGATTATGATCCTGCCTAAAAAAAATATACAATAGGTGGACAAAATAAGAGAAATACTAAGGGCTCTAAGAACTGTCAAGCTCAACCTGCTGTTAATTAAAACCTGTCATGTTTACCAAGACATTATTGTCTGTGGCATTTGAGATGTACCAAGTTTCCAAGTTGGCAAAACAGACTATAGGCTGAAGGTTTCTTGTGATTTTTAGCAAACATAAAACTCTCATAGAGGCAAAAAGACTCTTCAGACCAATGCCTGTATTTTTCAAGTTTCTCCAAATCTCGCCTAGCAACCACACTAAAAGTTTAAATATGCCACAACAAATTACACTTACTAACTTTTTCTATAGCATCTCAAGAGTCAGTGTCTCTCAGATGGAGTTTGCTCAGTTGTGTACAGGAAACCCACTTACCAACAAAAACAAACACCTGTTATCACATCCAAGTGACATTAGGTCATGTGATGACAACTGAGATATCTCCAACTGAGCAGGAAGACCATGACATGCAGTTGAAAGAAAAAGCTAGTAAGTGAACCCTGAGTTTTTTTGATATCACTGTTTTACAACTCAAAATTGTAAATGGAATTCAATGATGATGTCTTGTAGTTGTTCTCCAGTAATGTCTACATATCAAACAAACAGATGGAGCTAAATGATGTGATACTTGAGAAGCAAAATAAAATACAATAGAAAGCATCACTTCTGGCTGGCTGTGGCTGTATAACAAGCTGCTATAAAAATATAGTTTTATCAAAAGTAGACAGGTCTTGAAAACAGATAATCACTAAATGCAAGTTGACAAAGAAGAATAGGGGACACTGCAGTGTCCAGATAGGCAAATCTGAGTGACCTATCCACACTGTAACTGCTGCCAAAGGTATTGACTTGATGGGGCTTTATACTCCAAGTTATTGTTGGCCAGATTTACTAATGCAGTTGTGTTGTGAAAAGAAAGGTGTATTAAATATAGGCTTGTATATAACTTAAAACTGGTGAATATGAACAAAAAAGCTTGAATTTGAACTTGATCACCAATGAACTGTAAAATTACTACAGACTGCAACTAAAACTTTCTTTGTTTTGATAAGCATTTAAATGTGCATTTGGCTACATTTACCTCGGTGTAGAACAACCATATCAACATTGCCCCGCACATTTGCACAATGCCATTGTCTTAATAAATCTGTCCCTCTATATATAAACCTAGAATTCACATTCATTTGCCGAACAAACACTACACTATATTCAATGGACTATCTTAAGAAACTCATACTAATATTTGAAGTTACCTATTAATCAAATATACATCTCTTTTTCCAAGTATGACAGTAAGTCCTGATCATTGGCTAGAAAGATGAGCATACAGTAGCTACTGGCTGGTAGTAAGGGGGAGCCACCACTGGTAGAGCCTCACTTCCCCTATATGTGGTATCCATTATTTTGTCCACCTGTGGTATTTACTGTATATCCATGTGAAGTTGTTTCACCTCTATGTCTGAGATGGCTGATTCCAGAGCACAGCTCCAGTTGACCAAACCCTCTGAACGGTAGATCAGACCAGAGTCACACAGCCTGACAAAGGCCTCAGTCACAGCCCTGCTGTAACCCTGAAATTCAATTTAAAAAGGAAAACAACTGTTCAAAGGTGCTACTTTTTACATTTGTTTCACATTACTATCAAAGCCTACTCGTCACTCCTTACAGTATACTTAAACTGAAGCATGCAAAAGTTAAAATTATATGTACCCACATGACGGTAGTATTTATGTTGACAATAGCCATGGTTTATTAAAATAAATATAATCATAATTAACTTAAAATAAAAACTGCACGCATAAAAGCCCTTGGATTTGAAAATGTTTGACTCTTGACATTTACATAGGATATATGGTAGAAAACAATATTAATGTGGATACACATGGATAAACTGAGCGAATGGAGTAAAAAACAGTTCGCTAACAGGTTGTACACTTTCTCAAAGTACCTCTCCTGTCGGGGTACCCTGGTAGCAAAATGGTTAAGGAGCGTAGCACATGACCACATGTGAACATTTCAACATTTGACCTCAGAATAATATTACAATAAAATTCTACACTGGTTTTTAAACAGATATCTTCCAGTGAGTAACATATGTGACTGGAGTCTTACTGGATCCATAGTGAAACATGCTCTGCTCCAGTCCAGAGAAGCTCCAAGCCTCCTTAGCTGGTGGTAGATCTCTTCTCCTTTCCTGAGACACACAGGGACAAAAGCACTTAACTCAATGAAGCAAACATGGTGTAGACCAAACAGTACATAAATAGTAATAATGTAAAAACTCACTCGTTCTTCCATTTCCACACCTCCTGTAGAAACTCTTGCCTGGTAAAGTCATGTCTGCGCTTCCCTTCTTCCCTCAGCAATCTCCTCTCCACCACCGTCTAACAGACACATAAATTAATAAATGAGATGCAAGGCCACATTCTAGAGCATTGTTCAGAAAATACAGGCCTGGGTCAAACACAGTTATTATACAATTACTCTGAAATGACAAGGTTATCTGAAAACTCTTTTGTAGATATGAGTCCATGTAAATCCAGATGAAAATGAACTTAATTTACCACCTAATAATTAAACAACTAATATGCTTGTCTTTTTGACTGCAACATGTCATGTCAAGGGGCACTCCACATCAACTAAATTTTCAGTTAACTGTACTTTTTAAAAGGAGTGAAAATAACTGAATAATGGTTCTGGTTTGAAAAAAACACCATATCTCAATTTGGGCTTAGAGACTCCAAATGTATAACACAAAGCTTGTGTTACAAATGTTACTTTATGTGATAGATCTTTCAAAATAGTCTTTTGTTTGTCAAACAACACGTAAAAATGAGACAGATTTAATACTGGTGATGATTGCTTCTAGTGATTTATTGAACCACAAGCTTCCTTTGAAAAGAGTTGGCAACACTGATCTTCACTGTTCGCAGAGGAAGAGAGTTACACTGTGCAAGCAATGTGATCAAATCAAGGAGCTGAGCCAACATATCATGGTGAAATCAATTGGTAGCAAAATTTAAAATGGCCATTAAAGGATAGGTTCACATTGTTTTATGTGTATCTTAATACAATACCCACATGCCCATTTAAAGTGTTATTGCCCACTAAAATCACTATAAGCTGTCCATATTGGCTGTGAAAAGATCTCCTCCAAGTGATGGTGGACAAAATCCATAGTTTTCATTCTGTGCAAAAATGAAAGCTGAAAAATGAATCAGGCAAAGCTACAGAATGAACGAGGACTGTATCTTTTTACATTTACAGCGACCGATAACTCATTCAACTTACATATGGGCATGTGAAACTTGTAAGAGAGAATTGGAAAAATGTGAGCCCAAACTGTCATGAAAGCAGGAGAACATATGTTGTCATACCTGTGTTGCAATACCTGCATGGTCACATCCAGGGACCCACAAAACTCTGTAGCCCTGCATTCTTCTCCTGATGGATTACAAATTGATATATTACTGATACGCCTTGTCAAACAGTCTGATGCAGTTTTTTACATGCTGCATATGTTGTTGGCAGTTACCATCTGACCAGAGAGTCTTCTACAGCTACAGTCAGAGCATGGCCCAGGTGCAGAGTACCAGTCACGTTTGGTGGAGGGATACACAGAGAGAAGGTCTGATCCACAGTGTGAGATAACCTCTCCTGACGGACATGACAATATGACACTTTAAAGTTTGAAAGCACATGACAAACTGAAATCAAATTAGTCATCTCTTTTTACAGTCAAAAATCATTTCTGTGATTTGTTTAATGTTTCACTTTTTTCAAATTTATGGTGATATCAACAATAATAATAAACAATAATCTGTATAGCACTTTTCAAAACATAGTTACAAAGTGCTTTTACAAAGGACATGAGAGACAGTAATACAATTATATAGTAAAAAGTAAAACCAGATTAATTAAATAAATAAATAACACAATATTGTTCATGAGATATAAAATCATACAAGTCAGTTAAAATCTAGCTCAATGGTTCAAAATTAAAAGGCACATTTTAGTTGATGTTCAAAATTAAAAATATATATATATATGGATTGTGAACAGTAATTGTGAACAGTAATTCATTCGACAGTTTAGGTGCCATGACAGCAAATGCAAATCTAGACCATTTTACGTATGGGCTAAGTAGGCCAGAGATATAGATTGGAGCTAATCCATTTATCACTTTGTGAGTGATTAACAGAATTTTTAACTGCATTCTGAAGGCAATGGGAAGTCAGTGAAGGGGTAGGAAAATGTTGGTAATGTGTTCTCTTCTGGTGGTTCCAGTTAAAGGCAGAGAAGCTGCATTTTGAACTATTTGCAGTCGATTAAACGCTTGTTTTTCTGAGTGCAGAATATAGAGCGTTCCGATAATCCAGACGGGATGAAATGAAGGCACGGAGAACTGTTTTCCAGGTCAGCAGCAGACAGAAATGGCTTGATTTCAGAGATGCTTGTCATCTGATAAAAATAAGACTGAATAATCCCATGTACTTGGTTTTCAAAGTTCAGATTTGAACAAAAAATTACTCAAATTTCTGCCAGATGGCTTGGTATTGATTGGCATGAAGTCAAGTTTTCCATTCATTTCAGGCTGGGTAGGGCAAATATACAGCCTAACTACATCCATCAGTAGGGGTTGACACAAGATATAATTGGTTATATGCCAAGAATTTCTCTCTCCAAGAACCAACAGCATTCTGACTGTTAATGCACAGCCGGTTCAATTTCAGTTAGATGGGAGGGGATCCCTCAAACCTACCTCTGTTAGTAAATCTGCTATACTTATTAAAGCTTTTCTCATAGATTATGGTCTTTCTAACTCATGAGTCCTTTTTCTCTCACACCACATAGACTACTGCTTAGTTGATAAGTTTTCTTCCTAACATAAGCTCATGTGCTTATCAAAGCATCATAATCTTTACCTTTTCAACTAGCTTTCCCAAATTCTAATTTTACAATTGAGCACTGTTACTCAAAGATGAGCACTTTCTAGCTCAGATGAAACTTTTTAAAGCCCTAATGTTTTATGGCTTCAGACAAATTTGGTTTTGGTCATAATTCCGTCTCCTTCATTAAATTATTATACAAATCCTCTTCTGCCTCTGTTTTTACAAACTGTCAATATTAGTAGTTAGTAGTACAATAATAGTTACTTAGCAGGCGCACAAAAGGCCACCCAGTCACTCCTTGCAAACTTGGACCCAGGTTCAGAAAAGCTCCCTCCCTTAATTTTTTCAGGTTTAAGTTATATGCATGTGAGCTGGATGTTTATTTGTGTTGTTCAATCAATAAATCTTGGAAAGAGAAATGTCAGCTAGACATCAGCTAGAAGTTAGTTTTGAATAACTTCATATCAAAGGCCATTCGTTTAGTTTATGAAAAACAGCATTCTTTCGAAGTCGTTATAGTTTAATGTGTTTGTTCCAAAATCCTCACATGTTGCTCTGGACGGAAGAATCCCTCTTTCTCCCACCACTGATACCAGCTGGACTCCACATACTCTGGACTGTACGAGGGCGGGAACAGCAAGCTGGTGTCTGCAAAGAAAAAGGAATTCAAAGTCTGCAGAGAGACACAACAGGTAGACAAGCTGGTGCTAGAAAAGTCCAACACCAGTGACAAGAAGTCAGTCACCTTTCTTTGTCCCAGGAGGTGTTTGAGCAGTGTACACTATCTTCTGCTTCTCACTCCATGTCACTGCTTTATTTTCTGACACCTGGAAACAAGAATATCAGAGTTCAAATAGGGCTGGGTCAATTGTCAGACTCTTATACCATTTATTCCAAAGTAACTACCCCCTAAATATCTCTGGGTGTATTAGGACACTGCGGGTAAATGTTACATATCAATAAAGATAATGGTTTTATGCTGATGTAACATTTTTACATAATTTTTGCATCAATGTGATGAAGTATTGATTTGTCATGTATTCAATTTGCTGCATTAGGCAAACCAGATATCATTGTCTGCTTCTTTTATTCATTAACAGTTTCTCATTTCATTTACATAAACTGTATATAAAATATATACAGTGATATAAAATCATATATACTGTGGGAATGTATCCATATCGCCCACACTAACCACTGACCCACACTATAGGGTTAGTATGATGAGTAAGATTTCGGTTGCTTAAGCTACCGACACAAAGGTATGAAGTTGCATAGTAAATTGGCATATACAGATCAATCAACAAAAACAAAATATATTCTTACAAATATAAATATTCTGCTTGCTTTAATAGGCATAATTTAACATGTACAAAAATTAAGCAAAAGCCCTCTTACTGCCCTGTACAGACAACTGAAACCAAACAATGTGTTACAAAGTGCAGTGCATCTGAGAAGGATGATAATGCTGTTTGGCCCATTTAACTCATTGGTCCAGAGTAAACAAAGCTATGGCCAGCCTAACAAACTACATTTGCTGTAGACATTAATGGTCCCCAGAGGATGAACCCTTACAAGTGATACAAGGGTTAGATTTATGCTTTACCGGAAGTATTTTTACTATTTCAGTTACAAACATTATGGTATTTACTGCATCATTAAGACTTTCTGAGAGTGTTTTAGTGCAAAAAAGTAAAAAAGACAATATATTTGGTAATAAAATATTTTGCCATCAAGTTTACTTTAAGAAAGTTGTGAATACACTAAAATGCGTTCAACTTCAGATTCATCGGAATTAATTTGACTATGGCAGCAGCAAATTGATTTATGAATGCATAGATTCTCCCTTGAATAAACCCACTCAGACATATAAACCCACTCTTAACTGCCTGTCAATGGCCAAGTAACGGCTCAGCTTCACATGGGTAGATGCAACTCAATTTGTCTTTATAGGCTTCAATTCAATTTCTTTCCATTTTGTGCATGAATCTTCAGTGATTGTGTATTGGGCTGTGAGCGCTACCAAAATGTGGTTGACCTACACAGCAGTACTGTGGGTGAGCATGTCCTGTTTATAAGGGAATGCATTTAACACGTTGTTGGACCTCAAGGATACACACTATGTGTTCATCACCATGTTGATTTGAGTGTAAACATGAGGTTTTATCACCATGTACTGCTACACTAAAATTACACCAACAGACAACTAAATGCAGCATTGCTCTCACTGTAGTCACTCTGCTCAATATTTAGTTTATACACATGTCATACCTGTGACATCCTCTTTTAGTGCTGATGCTTTTGTTGAACGGAAGGACAATGTAACCATATCGTTAGAATAGCCTTGATGATGTCATAGTGATGGCTTTAGGATAGGTTTGGGCTTGAAGATTACAAATCAGAGAGACTGCATCACAAAGTGGAGATGTGGGGACTGACAGAGAAAGCCGTTTATCAAGCCGGGATTGTCCGTTTAAAAAGTTGCATTTCAGGATGTGTGGGATCTAGTGTTTTAGGTGCTCAGGTGTTCACCCATAACAGCGACTACATGTCAGGCCAAGTTGGCCCCTCCTACACATGATCAGTGTTGTTGTTGTTGTTTTTTTATCTGTATCTTGTATGACCCCCAGCCTATATAGAAGTACAATAGTAATTGTAGAAAAAAAAAATAGTTGCTTTATCATGCCTACATTTATGGATAAAGCACTTACCCAACATTACCATACGATTGATCATTAACTCCAGGCTTTTCTCTTTAGTGATGCACCAGCACTGATATCATTAATGGGTACAGGGTTACATAATTAGACTTAAAATGTCTGTACAAAATGATAGGACGAAGAATATATTTTACAATTTCAATATCTCTCGATCAAACACTATTATTATTACTACTATAATATTATTTCCTTATGAACCCGTAGGATGTAGATGTCATTCCAAACGTTAGCCTCCATATGTTTTGTATAAAGAGGTTTACTGCACATATCCTTCCTTGGAGCTGCTTTCTCACTTACACTGGCTTGACTCGACAGTATGGCGTCCTCTCGCTCTCGTCTACGCCTCTGTTTCTCAGCTTGGGGCCGCGGAGAAGAGTTCGACTTGGATGAAGGTTTGGGCGGGTTGCTGGAACAGGGTCGGGCTGCTCCTCTCCCTGCCTGCGTCAGGACACGACCTATCCTCCACATCCTCAATAACACACTACGCAAGAGACAACCACACTGAAGCACAGTCCAGTCATGGTTATGTCAGCTGTTGATTCAGAGAAGCTACCTAATAAATTAGCTACACGTCTATCTGCGATGAGATATTATTTCAACTAACGCTAGTCACGTTTACTCACTGTGCTTTCAATACGCTGAGTGCTCAGGCATGCCGGCCACGACCTTTTATCTTAGTTTAGCGTCTTGTAAATGTTTCTAATTGTATATCCTCGTACAATTCTTGTGTCATTTTATGTTACTCTGATATCTCTTTTTATTTTATTCGAAACATGAGGATACCGTTTGTTGACAGACTACTAAAACTTTCCAGACAACCGGAAGTCATCCCTGTCCGTCTGGAAATATCTTCCCCACAACACTACTGTTGTCAAGCTGAACCGAAAAAGAAACAAAGCATCCTTCAGACATTTAAAAATAAAACAATTTATAGAAACATTGCTTACCAAGAATCGATCGAGATTAATGTCCTAAATGCAGGTTCATTGTATACGTAAAGATGACACAGTGGTTTGGCGATGTTTATTTTGTCTGTGCGACACCATTATTCAGATGTTTCGTTTTAACGTGAACACATTAAACTTCCGTTTTGAGTCTGGCCAACTCATTTTGTAGCTTGACCTTATGTTAGCCACATATCACCAAAGTGGTCAACACCTCCTAATCTTCAGGTCAACAACCTCCAATTTAAATACTGTTTGTGATTTAAAGAACGTAGCTATCATAACGTTATATTACAGATACTGTCTATAAGTGACGGTCGACGGTTCTTTTACATTTTAAGCTAGCTAACAGAAGCGTTAGCAAAGCAGCTCCTGGAATGGCTGAGGTTCCCGGGACATCAAGTGAGACGATAACGGAGACTATTCAGACGAGCACACCGCCGCCGCCCCAGCAGGTAAATGATGAAGGCGTTTGGACTGTTTTGCCAGTGGTGCTACTGCAGAGTAGAAAACCGTTCAGTTGTTACCAGCAGCAGTGAGGTCGTGCTGCATGTAGACAGCGTTCATGTTAAATGATAACATGGCTCTCAGCCCTGCCGTATGAAGCTTCACCAGGCCTAATGTGTTCGCTATGTTAAGCTCCTGAAATGACAGTGCTCGTTAGAATGTTAGCTAAGTACTAATGACATAACAGTAATCGTATATTTTCGTATATGCAACATGTTCTCATGTGACGTTATGCATAAACAGTAACGTGAACTCCAGGTTGCGGTTCTCTGGAGCAGGTTTCTGGACCTAGGCACACACTAGGTGTTGAACTCAAGTCTTCCTGGTACAGACTACGACGTAAAGCAGCAATAAGAACATCATTAGTAAAGTTAATATTGGTGTATTAATTGATTAGCTGATCAAAATACATTTAATTCAAATCAATTAATCGTTGCAGTCACTTTTTAAGTAAAAATGTCAAACGTGCTTGTTCTAGCTTGTTAAATGTGAAGATTTGCTGCTTTTCTTTGTTATTTATGACAGTAAATGAAGAGTCTTAGTATTTTTAACTGTTGGTGGGGAAAATGAAGCAATTTGAAGACATGTTCACTTTGGGCTCTGGGAAATTATGATTTTTGACATTTTATAGACTAAATGATTAATAGTGAAAAGAAACAGCTTTGTTTTCCTGTAACTTCTGACACAATGCAATACATCTTTGTAACTTATAACTTAGAATTACATTTGTTTTTGCACACCATACTGCAATTTGCAGTTTGATGTTAGTGCTTTGTTTTGTGTTTGACATTTGTTCTTGCAGTATTCTTTTGTGTAGGGGGTTTAGTTTGTGTACTGTGAATTTCTCTTGGAGATTAATAAAGTATCTATCTATCTATCTATTACCAATTACTATATTATTTGTTTAAAAAAAAAATCGGTCCCACATATCCATCAAGTTGGCAAGAACTTATGTCACATAATTTCACATTTTACAATTTGTTATACCTTCATCATTTGCCCAGAACCCATGCTTGTGCAGTTTAAACCAAATCCTTGAATGTTTGTTGTACTTGATGAAAGCAGGTAATAGCAAAACTCACATACCCACGCTGACATGGAGAGAACATGTCCCAGAGACGACTCCTGTTGGGTTTGAAACCAGGACCTTCTTACAGTGTGATGACCCAGTATATCACAGCAAACCTTTCCCATGTTACAGGAGGGACGAAGCCTGACAATCAAGCTGAGGAAGAGGAAGACTGAGAAGAAGGTCGAGTGGTCTAGTGACACTGTCGACAATGAGCACCTGGGAAGAAGGTCTTCAAAGTGTGAGTCCATGTTCTTCATCAGCACACACTGAAATGTAATTCATGTTGTGGTTGCTTTTCTTTGCTGCTTTGAAATGCTGCTTCAAATATTATCCACACTTCTAAAGGTCAATCATCAAATGAAAGTTGACAATTGTAGGTCGTCAGTCCTGAACAGTGGTCCTATATCTCAGCGCTATATCACCCAAAGTGTGATGGGAAGTTCCAAAACTCTTAAGTTGTTTTTTAAAATCTTGAATAGAAACAAGTAAAACGGAACCAAAACCATTTTTATAATATGTGCGTCATTAATACATTAACATTTTCAGAATGTCCCATCAGCATGGTTCATATATCCCTGGAATGCTGACACTCTCCTCCAACCATTAATATGCACCCATTTACTGTGATACCCTGTGGACACGCAAACCAACAACTCAAATCATTTCAAACTGTCCTATAAGATAAGTATTGTACCACCTAACTCATTCTGAAAAGAACACTATATAACATGCATTATTTGATCTGAGAATTAATTCATTTTTCATATGGCCTTAATCTTCTCCCATACTTATGCATGCACATTCAAATGTAAATCATCTCCTTAATACACAAATCAAACAGCAGCAGAAAAGCTATTTTTACCTCACGCTCCCTTTAGTTACTCTTTCTGGCTACAAATGTTTGATTTTCGGAGTTTACAATGAGTCAGTGAATGCATCAGCTGTAGATGTAGATCACCTGGGCCAGTCCTAATCCTGTATGTTGTGTTCCAGGCTGCTGTATTTATGAGAAGCCCCGACAGTTTGGAGAGTCGTCCTCTGAAAGCGAGGGAGACGATGATGATGAAGGGTGCGGCAGTGCTCACTGTATCCTGGGCCACGGCAGGAGAGGCCATGGACAGAGGGGGGGCGGGGGGACCACAGTGCCCCCAAACTCTGGAGGGTCTCACACCCACTAATTAGTACTGCAGGCTGATTTGGGGGGTCTGAGGGGGTTTCTCACCACGACAATGACCTATTACAAAACTGCACTCTTTATTTTTTTGTTTAGTTCCACCACTGAGGTACAGGCAGACCTGATGCTGCGTTCCAGTCATGAGTCAGAAACCCCCAGCTGCTGGAGCACGATTACAGCCTCTTTGCTGCTGCTCTGAACAATAAAGAGCAACATGGATTATTGAATTAGCCTAATTGAAAATCTTGCTCTCTCATTTCAACAGCTAAAAGCACGCTCAGTATTGTGCCAACTGACTACAAGTTTAGATTTGAAATGTCTTTGAAGCTCTTTATCACAACTGAGACATGCTGTGATGTGCTGTGATTTTAGCCCTTGTACTACAAATCACACACATCAGTGCTAAGTATTTCCAAAGCATTTCGTAGGATGGTGGAATGCTTTCCTATTTTCCAGGCAGCCATTGTTTTCCATTAATTTCACTGTGCTATGAAAATAAACTTTGTGGTTTGTAATCCATCACAGTGAATATCATGTTTGCTTTTATTTTTGTCAGAGTTGTGTCCAAAAGCCCAATGATATTCACTTTGCAAATATATGCCAATGTATAAATATATTGGCAAATGTTGCTGATTAAATGACTCAAACGATCTCAATCATTTCTTTAACACAAAATGCGTCATTGGCCTGCACTTACACCTGCATTACCACCCAATGCTAACTAAGTTTTACAGCAATAAAAACCACTGAAATGATGGATTACATAAACCAAGCAAGTTTCACGCTTCTATAAGCATGATGTTTTTACCGCCTTGCAGTCAGGACCAAAAATCCTTCAAAAGCCTTAAACAGTGCAGTATGCTCTGGAAAACGGTCAGCAGAAGGAATGTAAAGGGAAAAAAGTGTAAAAACACTAGTTAGGTGCTTATTTGGTGTACGGTGTGTAGTGATGTCACACCCCACCCCCACGAGTCCACAGCTGAAACACGTTTGACATTGTGCCAACTAACATAATTAGCATGGAGGGTGTGTTGAACCCTTCAGCAGATTTAAGGACATGCAGTACTGATTATTGAATTGGACTGTACCAACTTTTAGCATGTTCTAGCCCGTTTTTGTACAATACCTCACTGCAGACAATTTTCAAGCAGTGATAGTGTGGAAGAGCTCAGGATATACTGTAGTAAAATGAGTGGAAACCAGTGGCTGCCTATTAAAAAACCTGAAATTGTTAAGAGGGATTTGGAAAATGGCCATCAGCAGTGTCTGTGATTTGTCCTGAATGAGCTAAAACACATAAAAGCACTAGTTCCAATGTCTCCATAATCAGATAAGTGCAGACTGAAGAAAGCTTTGCCACACTCCATGCTTGTAATTCCAGCTGGAGATGCAGTCACGTTTCTTTTCCCCAGCAGCATAGTGGACTTTTTGACAGTGAGGCGTCTCTATAACGCCGTGTACAATATGAGGAGCTTTGAGGAGATGCTCATGGAGAGGCCATAAAATGTTGTCTGGCTATGTATTTTCCTTTTGACAAAGTGGCAAGTGGAGTAATGCAGCACATTGTTTTTTATTCATTTGCTGGTCTTAATTCTAAATTTGCTAATAATTGACATGCAGTCGACCGCAGTCTGTGTAGTAGCATTGTAATTCTGAAAGCAGGATGTGAGGATTCACACCAGCAAATATCTCGATTGACAATTGCTGACAGAACATACTGTCCTGTGTTATATGATCTGTTAGAGTTAGGTAGCAGTATTAGAGAACTCTGCCCTGGGCCCTGTTCTTCATATGTGAATGGACTTGATTTCATTGTTGATGACAAGCCTGGATTGTTCTGTTTTAAAGTTGATCTGGAGCTGCTGTTATAGCAAGACCTTAAGCCCAAACCTGCAAAAATGCAGCTTTCTCTCCATTTTCTGGATCATGACTAAAACCTTTTGAGGGTTAACCCAAAACACGAAGGAATTCTCAGATACAGATGACTCCTTTCTTTAGAGACTCTAATAAAGACATAGTCATATATTTATCATTTTAGATGAAAACATATAATATTTAAAAAAATATCAAGATCTGCTGGTGTCGTCATTTTACACAGTTTAGTTCACAACTGTATGAGTCTGTAAGTAAAATATTGGAATCACAAAACATGACATTTAAACGCTGTCAGTTTATATAAAATTAGATCAGTCAGTCAGATTACTGACACAAGCTTCACAAATTGGTCATACAAATTCATCTCTTGTCTTAGAGTGCCGTTAGTGCCTGTTAGGTTTAAGTGTAGTTTCAAAGGTGGAATTAGAGCCGGGCAGATATTAGCAGACATATTATTGATTGATATATAATAAAACAAATATCAATATCAGTTTTGGCCTCCTGCATGGTTATGTATGAAAGCTAACAAACATTACTCCCTTTATGCACAGCCATCCTGTTGCCGTAACATCAAGTTAATGTTGATTGTGCTTTTATTTAAAGAAAATGTTTGCTGTTATGAGATAGCTTCATGTTTGAAGACATGAATTAGCTGGATGACTTTATCTGGATATTTAAACTACATATGAAGAATGGGGCCTGGGTACTGAGCTCTTCCTGTGGCTTCAAACTAAACATTAGACAAGCCACACTTCTTGTTCTGTCAAAATCAGTCACCTAAGTTCAGGCTGCCGGCTGCAGAGCTGTAATGATTTATGATTTGTTACTTCATTTTGGAGTGTCACACTGGATTTGATGAAACCTCAGTAACAGCAGTGTGGGTATTTTTAACTTCTAAATCCTTTGCTGGTTTTCATTTGCTTAATTGATTTTTAGATAAATCCAATCTATCCACTTGACATTTTTTCATAATCAGAATTGTTTTTTAGAGTTGCTTCTTTGCATAGGATAATGAGTGAAGTCAGAATAGAGGAGGGTTAAGTTGACAACACCAGTTGTCTGTTAATGTACTAATTCGCTTAATTCCTTTAATTCTTTCTCTAATTCTTAAATCTTTTAAATTCAGCTGCACGACGGTTGTGAAATAAAGATCTAAAATTTGACTCTGTGAACTCTATTCAAAGGCGATGGGTATTTGTGCTCATGCAGAGTGGCTGACATGATTTATGTATGTGAGGTAAAAAGAGGCTCTATGATAGGTCCGTTCATGACCAGGCTGTACATATAACTAGATCCCAGCTAATGTGTGAAACAGGAAAGGAGAGGTGAAGGTGCATGACTGCTGGCCCAGGCTTTGTACTCATGTCTCAGCTATGACCAAAACACACCTGATTCAGGCTCTATCATCATCCTCCACACATTCAGACCATGTTTGTTATGTGACAGTAGTGTGGATTACATGCCACCACTTTATGTACTATCTATACACATTATTGTTACATATGTACATTGTTCTTGTACTGGTGATGCACCATTCTGTATATACTATTAAACATGACAACAGATATAATCTGAATTAAAGTTTTGAACTGTGATTAAACTGTCTTATGAATGTCATATATTACATAGGAGTATGACATGGTTAGTCATGCATGTCTTTGCAGTCCCCATGTTATATTCCTTCTCATCTAAAGACATTTGGGTGAGAGAGGTGAATCCATTTCACATCTGCAGTGAAGCATAAATACTAATAATTATATAGTGAGCTCCATTTTTTGTCTGATCCATGGATCAACTTTGTTTCCAGCAGCAACTGTTTTCAGACTTAATGCCCACTGCATACTATCTGCCCAGCAGCAAACAGCAGACAGACGAAGGTAGAGATTAGCAGGTTAACATAGTGGCGCATTTAGCAGCTACAGAGCCAGACATGTTTCTCAGGAATGGCTGAAGCCCACACCAGAGTGAAAAGGAGAGACTATTGGACGTACATTCATCAGATTGACACAAACAACTCCAAATCAATGCTAACATACATCACTCTTTTAGCTGGATCGTGCTTTATTACCTTGAGGCTCTGTCCTGAAAAAGGTCCCAGTGTGAAAAGAGAACATTTTAAGGTGGTAATGTGCTTAAACCAGGACAATGTTTTATGTTCGGCCTCTCAGCTTAATCAACACGCTATAAATGCATGGGTTTCATTTTATGTAGGATTTTAATAAAAATCAGTAGGAAATCAAAACCAAGACAAGCAGACAATCTAATAAAAGGAACACGTTTTATTTAGCCAGTGGGACCATTTAACCTCAGCATAGTGGTGGGCTCAAAGTGGCTATAAATCAGATGTACAGTAATAGGTCACAGCAGATAGCTCCTTCGTTTACTTCTTCCAAGTTAAAATGACACCATGGGTATCGGTGAGGTCCTGATTAAAGGAAGCGGGCCAGTTTATTTAGCTACAGTGATTCTGCACTTGTTAGGTGTGTTTGCTGTTTATATAAAAATACACTTTACACTTGATTATTAGCATTATTATCACTGAACGCTGGATAAAAGGCAACAGAGTTGTACACACTGTCACCTCCTTGGGACTCTTAAGTGTTTATACAAATTTGGTGCAATATAAAAAGCACAAGATAGACATTCTCATTATAGAAGTCTACAGCTGCCAATATTAAAATGAAATTATTTCATTTTACTCATGTGCAGTTAAAATTACAATTTCAAAATAATTTTTAATGTTTGAAAATGCATCCATACTGACAAAATGAAGATAAAAACTAGTGACAAATCAGTTTCAGTATACTCCTTAGTATAACATAACATCACCATAATAATGATGAAATTGACTATTTCTTCAAATTGACAATGCGAAGCCTAAACTTAAAAATTAAACTGCACTCTGGACTGTTTATTACCCAATTTTAGCTTGTTATTAATGAAATTAAAAACATAACAGCTGGAAGCTTGTAGGCCTCTTTAATGAAATCTGTCAAACAACTAGTATTAAATTGACCATGAAAAAAAAAAATTACATTCTATTTGAATAACAATCCAAACATAACTGAAATTCATATAAGGCTGCAACTAACGGTTTTCATCATCGATTCATCTGCCAATTATTTTCTCGATGAATTGTGTGGTCTATAAATTTCACTTGTTTCTCTTAGTATGGGAGTAGTTTTTATTTGAATATTATTTAGGCAGTAGTTATTCTTTTTATCAAAATGGAAATTCTTTATTTGTCATATCCTGTTCACACAAATGAACAATGGCATTTTAGTTAAATTATTTCATTTCAATATTACCAGCCACAGGCTTCCACATCCTACAGGCTGTGATATAGGTAAGGAGTGTTGAGTGCAAAACATGCTATTGTGCACTAAATTAGATGTTTGTGCCTTTAAATCTGAAGCATGTCAAGGAAGAAAAATCCATAAAACAAACTTTTGGAGACCTACATTCCCAGTAACGCAACAAGCAATATTATGGCACAGAAAATGACATAAGGCAAAAAACAAGTGTGTACAGAGAACACTGCTGGTATTGTGTCGATACTTAAAATCTCTAAACACATGAAAGCTATATCACATCCAAATGTACAGCATGTGTTATGATTTTCAGGAAACGCCTCTTCCACCGCTCATTTTAGACACCCTCCTTTTACAGTTGTACAAAAGTACAAAACAGATTCACCAGCAAAACTGAAAAACATTTGACTTATATTCGAGAACAAGCAGCAACCATCTCAGCGGAGTACTGAAGCCACTTCCTCTATGGCTATTAGATGCTTGTTCCAAGACAAAAACAACTGCCCATTTAACAAACCATTGAATTCCATTCAGTTATTCTCAAAATACACATTTTATTTTGAAGAATCACAATTCGAGGTCAAGGAGTGAAGGCAATCTTATGGCTTCAATACATTACATTTTGTAGTGTGTGTGTGCTTGATTGGCAAGTGTCTAAACCAGGTCAGCAGTGGTGGTTGCTACTTCCTCATTCCGCCCCCGGTGTCCTCTTCCCTGACCAAATTTGGATTATCACTCCAGCAGAGACACATTCACGTTAGCCTTCTGTTCAACAAAATGACCGTGCAGTCAAAGGAATGTGATGTCACTGATGTGCGCCATTACATACTGTAAACCGAGTGATATTGCAGTTTGTAGTCAGGAAGTGTAAAATTGTACAAAACTAAGTGATGACACAGCGCTAGAATAACTGCTTCTCCTTTTCCAAACAGTGTGTCAGAGTTTCTAGTGGTCAAGTGTGTGAATTCACTGGTCAAAATGGAACAAAGGATGATAGACATATTCAAGCTGGTCTATAACAGCCATCTAGCGATCGCCAAAACAGGAAATGCATGCTTGAATTTGTCTGTTGTGTGAGATTTCACTTCTATTAAATCAAAGATGGGTTCAATATTTGCAGGGGAGACGTGTAATGCGACTGAACCTTAAGTGACAAAGACAAACTCAAATTCAAGCGTCAGAACAGAGCGACACAACAGTCTATGGTTAAAACTGCACCACAATTGAATAGTACCATATGATTCCAAATTTACTTAATATGGACTTTGTAGGTTTACCCCACAGGGAGTGAATACACAAGTCTGAACAAACCAAACATCAGGAGGAAAAGAAATATCCTTGGTCAAGACACTTAACCACAACATTAAGATCAAGTGAGGACAAACGTAAAATCCCAATCAATAGTGTTGAACACAAAGTGACATACGTAGTTCTATGAGTTTAGAATGAGCCACACTGCAGAACACAGTGGTGCACTGAAACAGTCTCTCGGTGTAGTCCCACTGTTGTGATGTCACTTGAGGATACGGGTAGACTCCTGCATAGACTGCAACTTCTCACCATCTGTGGAAAACACACAACTCTCAGTACTCTGACCAGTGATGGTGTGTACAAATGTTTGTGAAAAACATGCACACACCATGATCACACTAGGTCAAATATGAACCCAGCAATACACCACTAAACTACAGGAGACTGTACCAGGGTCATTGTTAACTTTTTGGCCAACACAAATGTCCAACAGCAGTCAATACAATCAGCCAGGTTGGTTAAACTTCACTGGAAGAGCTACTGTACTTACCGTATTTGTTCTACTCAATGAGGGATTATCTTAGGACAATTTATTTGGTGAGTACAATTTTATCATAATGGGCAACTATGAAAACAAGACCCAATGATAATCAGAATCAGCTTTATTGGCCAGGTATGTGTACATACTAGGAATTTGACTCCGGTAGTATCTCGCTCTCAATGTACATACGTGAAGTAGACAAACGATGTTTTTATGATACAGCAAGTATGATAAGTATGTATATTGATCATTATAGAGAGAACTTTACTTTAATATAAAATATGTATGTTTGCTCACATTAGGTACATCTAATACTTCATGGAAAAGGAGATTAACTACCACAGCACTGCTTGGTGTACACGTCTCCAGACAGTCGATCAATGGTCCTCTATACATCCACCATGTAAGGATGGAACTGTTGGTACACCGTATGTTATTGTATTTATTTTAACAACATGTACTCCATTATCTCTGATGTCTGGCCAATGATTGTTTAAACACATTATCTGTGAACAGATGAAACCTGAAGCAGTGGGAGATCAGAGGCCTCAGGCAAATGAACTGAATTATCCATGTCTCCCAGAAGAATCCTTCAATTCTCTGTCAGCAGTTCCAGCTGCTTTCACACCAATCAGAAAATGTCACACTACTTTTTCCTATGGTAACACAAGATCGGAATAGAGTCAAGATGTGTGTGTGCGCGCGCACGCCAGCTGAGAGGGGAGTTCATATTTGACCTGTTTACAGTAAAATTGTATAATCTCACCAGAAAAAGGTCTATATCACTTAAAACTGCCAGCACGTACTTTATATATATTTGCCATTGGTAAATAGCTAGCAGAGGCTTTCATGCCAACTAAAAAGAATTATGACCATATCAAATCACTTGGAGCATAAACACAACTCACTAAATGATGGCCAAATTGAGGGCTGGATTATTAATGTAAAAAACATTTAAAATACTTCCAAAAGCAGTGTGGAAAGTACTGCCATCATTTACCAATACCACAACATAAATACATAAAGTAAAGCTCTTGCATTCAAAGTATTCCAAAGTGAAGTACTTGTTCTACAGAAAAGCTGCCCCTGCGAGTGATAGAGGGAAATACCCTCACACAATCAAGAAGGTACTGTTATATATATTGTAAAATATTGGTTCATGCATTATGGCAACTATGGAGTCTCTCTCGCTCCGACTGTCCATGAAGAGGGGTCTGCAGCACCTCAGTAGGGATCATCCAGATGGCTTATGCATCCTGGAAGTTTAAGGTTCACCCAAACTGGTATATGTGAATGTAGCCCTTCAGCTAGCCTCACATAAGTCAAGATGTAGATTTAGACCAACAAGCCTAACTGACCTATGCTAATGCAACGGCTTTAGCCACCTGCTACGGTTATTCAACTGGTTTTCTTAATGTGATTTAATGCTCTTAAGGTTTTGGTAGGGGAGTTTTTTAATTCCTTTCATAACAACAAAACACTAATGCAACCTCTCAGAGAAAAAGGTAAAATGAATAAATGGGCTTACCTTAAGTTTAACTTGTCTTCACCTTGTCCTTAACAGACACACGCTTTTCTTTATGGCCCCTACTGTCTTTCATTCCATCAGTCTCTTTGCCCTCCTCATCTTTTTCAGCTTTTTCTTCCTCTATGCCGAGGACTACACTCTGTCGAACACTGACAGAGATCACCACTGCCTGTATGATGCCATAGATCAAAGCAAACTGAGGGAGATACTCCTGGATCAACCAGAGTAATCCTGCCATTCCAATTGTGGAGACAAAAAACATGGCCATACCATGAAACCACAGCCTCAGTGCTCCCTGGACCCCCAACACCTCCAGGATCAGCTTGGCAGGGGGAGACACAGTCCACAGAAAGCCAATGACAAACAAGTCAAACAAGTGGCGGAGGAAGTTGAAACAGATCTCGTGGTGCTCTGGTAGGATCTCCACATTCCAGTTGTGCGCAAAGAGTCGAAAAGGAGATGTCAGCTGAGAGGACAAAGGTGTAGGAGACGGAGGAGGCGTTCCGTAGTCAGAAAAGTCCCCATCAATATCACGGTCCCATGCGTCTCCACTCTGACCATAACGTTTCCTTTGTCTCAGTCCGCTTGGCTCCACTTTTATTGGCAATGAAAGGTGAAACGTTGGGAGATATTTGTTCCACCATCTAGAACCTTGCTCTGAAGTTACCGCTGCGTCCTGTTTCCCTGCGCCAAGATCTTCAATTTCCATGGGCTGAAGCTTCTCCTGCGCCTCCCAGTACTCTTCTACTGAACTACTTTGTTCACTTTGACGTCTCCAGCCTCCCCAGATCCAGGAAGACCAGCCCCTAAGGCCCTGGCTGTCCCAGCTATGCTTCTGGCCCTCAGGTATCATTGTTGTGGTGTTTTCTGACACGGCACTGCCGGCCCATGAGCGCAACCACCCCCATGCTCTGCTTACCACAGCTGTCATGCTGTCTCACTGAGCTTCTTGGAGTTGAATTAAAACCAGCACAGACTCAGTACTCAGCTCCTCTTGCAGTTTCAGTTGGCCAGACTGCCTGTGAGCTTAATGGAAAAGCATGCATGTACTGCCAGTCCAGTTGTGAAGTTGTAAAACTTGTTCACAATGACTCAGGCCTGGGCAAAATTATGTCCTCAGGCCATAGACACACCTGTGGGTGTCTTTGACGGGTAACAGAAACAAGGGGTGACCTCTCCTTACATTACTTACAATGTCCTTACTGGAATTGCAGCATTTATAAGTCAAGCTTCTCGTCTATGTGTCTTGGGTTTAACCTGGCAACCCTTGAATCTGCAACGGTTGCTTTCAATAACTCAACGTTACCTTCAGATATTCTTAATAAGCAAGGTAGCACCGGCTAGCTACAAGTGGATAGACTGAGTTGATGTTAACGCTATTGCTTGGCAAACTTCTTTAACTTTTTCTGAATCTCCCAAAACACATTGCTTCACACCTCACACCTGCAAATAAAAAAAAATAATTTACAGTTGGTTGAAGCATTAAATTGACCTTCCAATTCCACGTCAACATCACTACGAGTTAGCTAATGTTACACTAGTCTTTATGTGTCTTAACTAACCTGCAGGTTGTTACTAGAAAAGTAGGATTGGTTAACAACTAACGTTAGCTGCTTTAACATTTTCATTTAACACATTTTGGAAAAACATTTTTCGACTAATCTGATAATGCTCACCTTCAGCGACGTTAGCTTGCCCTCATTGTTAGCATCAACTAACTCGACACAGAGAACCAAGTCCCTGAACTTCTGGACGCCGTGTTGTCAACACACCGACGTGTTCATCTTTTGCGTTTGGAGAATAAAGTCAGCTCCAACTAAAGTTTACTCACGACAGGTACCATTCACGGTACTGCTATCCAGCAAAAAAAACAAGCGAAACGTTCGCCTACCAGGTTGACTGAAACGTTTACTCAATTACGAGAACAAAGACAACGGACTACCGGTTCGGTTTCAACCTTCAAAATAAAACCACACAAAACGTTTTACACTCACATATTACCTGTACATACATTTTATCTTTTAAAACTGCCTTTATGTATTTTCATTTCCTTTTCTTTGAATTATTATATAGTTTTAACTATTGCTTTTTATTTTTGTCCTTTTTTCTGTACAGCACTTTGAATTGCATCCGTGTATGAAAGGTGCTATATAAATAAACTTGCCTTGCCTGTATTTATGCCGGGCGGAGAGAAGTGGCTAACCCTATAGCTAGTTTAATTAACCGCTGCTGCACTATCACCAAGATTCAGTAGGCCTATGTAACCTAACATGGGTCTACTCTGTATCCGGCGGACTATAGCTCACTTTCACCCAGTGTAGACAGCAGGACGACGGTTAGCTCACCTCCAGCCATTGCTCTTAATCAATGGGGTTTGCTTAAGGGACTATTATAAGTGTATTATAAACTGACAGTTGGGTCTCTTCCCATATGAAAGATTTAAAAACTGCACTACGTGATTTCATGTAGCACACTGCTTATTTGGACTGCGTAATTAACTTACAAGTTTAAACAAATACTGGCAGTTTCTTTAATAGCTTCATCAAGTGTGACCATGAGTCCAAACCTGTAGCAAAAGACTACTGGAAGAGGAAACCTTTATATGTAATTACAAGTCAGAAAAGTCATTGTTGCACGAGCCCACGTCAACATGAAGTGTTGTACACATGCATTAGTGTTCTATTTAAATGGAACACAAGTTCTCAGTACAATATAGCATCAAAGGCAAAATCTGTCAGCTTAACAGTCCCTTTGATTTGCATTTGATGATTGATGCAGTAATGTGTCATCAGCATTTCACAGCTGGTTAGTTTCACTTTAACACATGTAGTCCTTGAATGAACTTTGCAGCTCAAGGCATAGTCCATTACATATCCAAAGCAGCATTTAGGATTAATTTTATGACAACACAAAACAGAGGCCAGAGTCCTTGTCAACCATTTATTTAGACATTTCCTCAAATACACCTGCAAATCAGGGGTTAGACATTTTCACAGGCTGACTCATTTAAACGGATGATTACAACTGCTTCCTTTTCCTGGAAGCACTGATATTGACCATCTTTGAAGCTCATAGCAGTCCCAACTCCAGTGTTCAAGCACCTGTGAATGGACAATTTAGGTTAATGTCACTACCTTAGATGTCAATGTCACTCACCTTAAAGAAAGTCTATTAGGCTGTAAAGAAACGCCAAAGCCCCTTAACAATGTCCCATCAATACCAACCTGGTCCATCCATCATGTCTGAATGTCATCCAGCTGGGGCTGCCAGTCTGACCTGACAAGACAGATAGGATTTCATCACCATCGTTTGGCTTCTACAAGTGCAACAGAAGCTCAAACAGTCTGAGTGTCTCAGTGCGCTGCGAGTAGACATCAGTTAAGATCAGTTGAACCAAATAACTGCATCATCATTGACCAAACTCAGACACAATCACTACAGGATAAAAGCCCTTCTAAGCCTCACTTGGATGATGATTCATCAAGAAGGTTGGATCATTTCAAAAGTACATCATTTTGCCCAGTACCAGATACACTTAGGCACACTCATTACTCATGTCACAATGAAGTCCTGTCCAGATGGATGCACTTTTGAAATGGAACAGTCCAAGAACAATGGTGATGATCACGATTTAAACTGTTGCACATCTAACAGTTGGTTTACTTCCGAAGAAGATAGAACTTACATCTGTGGAACAGTCACTTCAATTCCTTTCTGTCAATGTGTGGATTACCTACAAGACAAATCTACATCAGTACAACAGCATGCCAAAACAAGGACAGGTTCAGGGACCACTCCAGTGTTCAGATGTTTCAGCCCATTTACAGCCGTCACACTTCAAGCTTTAAAAAGCAGCTGGTTTAAGAACAATGACTGCGTTGAAGGTAATAAAAACTACAAAGCATGCATTAAAATAAGCTGTAATACAAGGTCAACATGATTTGCAGTAAATGGGTTCAAACATACCATATCACTGGTGTGTTATGTGGTCAGTGCACTGTGAAAACATCTTCATGATTTTCTCAGAGACTCTAGTCTATGAAATCATCACCCCACTCAAAAAAAGAGAACAGAAGGGCTGTTAGATCCACTTACCTACAAGTGCAGTCTCCATCTTCTCTTAGTTTAAACACCTGCGGAGTAAAGAGAACATCGTATTAGAACCAGTTCAAATCTCTGCAGTTTGAATTGACAATCCATAAAATGCATGTTCAGTGCACTGTGAAAGAGCTTCATGTATAATCAGAGACTCTAGTCTTGTGAATCATCATCGTAGCATATTAGTTTTCACAGCTGTGGCACCCCATCTGACACTCACCATTAGCTTATTGCTGTAAACTAGGTAGGAACACAGTTCTCAGTCCAATGAAGTTGTGTTCCTTTAGTGTTCTGAGGCCCTTTTGGTGGCCACTCTTCCATCTTCAGTGTGATCTAAACAGTAGAGTAGGTTATTTCCATTACAGTCATGAGTTTGTATGCCGTTAGTCTTTCATTCCCTTTAAATCTCAAACAAGATTATTACCACTGTAATCAATACTTTCCACACGTTCACAGCTGGAGGTACCAAACCACACACACCATGTGTGTTTTGAAGCCATTAAATTGTATTTGAACAGCATTTTGGCTGTCATGAAGTCCAGAGATTGACTTTAAAGAACACACTAGTCCCTAGCCACATTTATTGTTAGTGTGGTGTTTGTATTCATAACCCTTGCTCGTTTTGGGATTAAAGACTACTCAAGTTAAAAAAAATAAAAAATCATATTGTAAACTAACCAAAGTTTCTAGTGTCATTTGTAGCATCATCAAGTGGAAAACTAACGTTACTTTCCCGAAGACTGCAGCTGTGAAAAGTTGCATAAAATGTCTAAACCTTCATGGTCTAATAAGCACTCACCTAATTCATCCAGAAGTTCCTTAGACACAGCAGGCTAATGAGCACTCATTCTACGGTCTGTTGAAGGAACTCGTAGTTCTTTTTCCTCCATTACGGTGTAGTCTTTCCGCCACACCACGTGCCGAGTATGGCAAAACCACTAAGTTACAGTTGCTGCCGTCGGTCCCATTTAGTCCAATAACTATTACATACGCCTAAAACACCATTTAGTAATACACTTAAAGTGCATTTTGAACATTTGCCTTCCATTGTTTCCTATTAGGTATTATAATTCGTAAAGGAGCTTGGCAACTTAATGTGCACAACCTACAACTTCCAACGCCGCCAAAGAGAGACTGAACTGGAGGGCGCCCGTGGCTTATATGCGGGTCCTTCACTGCACTGCGTGCTTTTGGTGTCCTGAATACTGCCTGTTTTTACAACAAAATATAAAGCGAACTAAAAGCGCATTTCGAGAAAAGAAAAATCCAGGAATATCTTTAATATATAATGGCCATTTATGTATAATTTTCATGGGTGTATATTTTGCATTTTTAGGGAATGTAGGTTAATTTTCCAAATGTAAATCATGCTTCATTTGAATTTATATATTGTTCATCTAACTGAATTTCTAATCATTTTAGGACGATTTCATATCAATAGAAATTAATTATAAAAATAACACGTATATTTGTGAACCAACTACAAAAATGAAAGCCATCTTTGACTGTTAGAGGATAATGTGAACTGTGCCTAATACCTCTGTTAATGACAGAGAAAGAAGTAAGAAATAAGTTAACAGTTGTTTGTGAATTTTGGGATATCTCTGAATCAAGATGCAGCTATTAATTCAGTTGTCAATACTTTACTCCAATACTCAAGTTAAAATTTAGAAGAAAAAATTGAGATATTGTCATATATTTAGATTATTATTGCACATGCAAATTATAGGTACTGTAGTTGCAGTGATTGAACTACAAGTACCACCTACCGTCACGCTCTTGGGTGCCAGGTTTTCTTGGGTTGGAAAGGAAAGCTGCATTTTAAGCACTACGTCTCCTACGTGTTCTACTACTCGTATCTGGCAACACACACGGAACACACTCACTGCTGTCGTCACTGAGGTCAGGTAGACGGAGCGAAGATGGCGACCGCCTACGAGAGATACAATTTGTAAGTACATATCATATAGTTAATCGTTTTTAAAAGCCCCCTTCGTATTTTCAAGTTTCAAAAAGGCAAAAAAGAGACGACGCTTATGGTAGAGGTAAAACAGGATCTGGAGTTCAGAAGTAGCGTTAGGTTAGATGACACAGCGCCTCAAGTTCGCTAACAGGCTCTGCTGGTAGATCCAGTCAAGTTTCACTCCACTCTCATTCATTATGAAGAATATATTGACATCATTATGTAGACTTGGTATGTGGTGTGTATGGCTGTCAAATGCCCCACGTCTTTAGCCACTAAACGGTACTGACGGGAAGTTGTGTCGTTTAGTGCGAACAGGGAGGCAGAAAGTTAGTTACGTTAACCTAAGTTAGCTAGCAGCAAAGGGTTCTTTATGGGGCTGTCGTCAATTTTATATCAGGTCAGTTCCATTCAGAGGTGACAATGTGACAGTCATAATATGATATATATATAATATAATATCTCTGTTTATTCACTCTAATGACTAACGGACTTTCAGCTGTCTGTGAACAATTTATCTTGAGCTATTGTCGTCTTTAATGGAAGTTGTCAGAGTACTGCCTGTTCTTTTCCAGACACACCCTTGTTCAAACAGGTCACCTCTTTCAAAGTGCGAGCTACCCGTCCAGCCACACCAGTCTTCCCTACTATTAGCACGGTGTTAGTGAGTCGTTCAGTGTTTTGTAAGTGTTACATTGGCAGTTTTAGTTGCTAAGGATGGAGAGTGTTCCTCAGCCACTCTGTACGTTTAAACGTTCCATTTTATGCTTCATACCACTGTTTTGTATGTTCTATCCCTGTTCTAGTTACTTCAATTACACATGGTGAGTTTATAAGGCTCATTTCTAAGCCCCAATGTAAGTTTAAACAAAGGGGTTTTGTATTTCTCGACCTGATACATCCTGGCCTTGTGGAGAAGGCTTTGAAACAGGGAAATTGACCACTCTGCAGGGAAATAAAATGTACAGAAAATATAATTTAATAGTTATATATAAAATGTGAAGAAAATACAGACATGACCTCAGAATTGATCTTAATCTTGGTTAA
Source organism: Nannoperca obscura (assembly GCA_036024295.1). Classification (NCBI taxonomy): domain Eukaryota; kingdom Metazoa; phylum Chordata; class Actinopteri; order Centrarchiformes; family Percichthyidae; genus Nannoperca; species Nannoperca obscura. The sequence goes on from JAVQJL010002534.1 coordinate 28,122, forward strand.
GGCTCTGCTTGAGACAAGAAAGTAGAAGAATGTGTACTCAATACCCCAGGTCACAAGTGGTTGAAGTGGTTTATTATCACATTAGTCATCTTAGATACAGCTTGCGAGTGCTTGGGGCTTCTGAACTACAGTTTTGGAACAGTTAAAATTACTACTGTACTAATATTTGTTAGAAGTCTTGAAAATTGGTTATTCCCAGTGAACGTCATGCCTAATGTATTATTATTTTAAAACACGTTATTATCACATGATAATGAATTGCAGAGCTTGTTAAACAGACCACCACAAGAATAAAATCAACTAAGGGCTAGACCATGCAAAAAGTTTGCCGTGATCCTTAAACGGTTAGTGTATCAGTAATTCTACTTTCTGTTGGTGTGGTCTTGATTGTGGAATTCCAACAATAGAGTGTTTGTGTGGTTGTGTCAACATAGCAGCTGGGTGTTTGACTACATCACCCTGAGCTCTAAACGTCACTGCAGCTAAACAGTACGTCACATTTGTCTGCTGCAGGGATTTAAAGCTGTGTCGCTCGAGCTCTGTGATCTCTGGTCCATTAAACATATTGAATCAAGTGGCTTTATAGGAAAGGTGCTGCCATAGAGACACGGAGCGCAATGGGTCATACTGGACACCATGCCCACTGGAGGGGAAAATACAATATGCTACCAAAATACCAGCAGCTAGCTAAAAACATTAGATTTCAGCATGTCAGAGGATTATTTTAGCGCCCCATGTCTGCCAGAGAGGACCAACTCAATGTTGTCGTATCTCAGTGACTCTTCTCAAGCTAAGTTTCTGTAATTAGTAAAGACACTTGCTAACACAATACTGCATAGCTTTCTGATTTAGCCACATTCCACTACACAAGTTGCATACTGTCAGGATGCTTTACTGACATTTGGATATTTGACTGAGCAGTGACAAAATGCTTTAGCTTAACTTACAGCAGTATAGTTAGCCTGAAACTGACATTTGGATATTTGACTGATCACTGGTTTATCATTCTTCCTGTTGACGTCTCATGTCTGCATCCACTTTTGTCTTGTTAAAGGTTTAGTTTTTGGGTTCTGCAGCTTTTATAAACTCAGTTCTGGGTTCTTCACCCTGTTGGCAGTGCAGCCCACCACTCAGCAGCTTTAAGACATGTTTCTGTTTGCTAGCAGACCCAAGTGACAGAGAGGTCACCATACCAGGCTTAAGTTTAACAATCAACATTTTCTCTCAGTTAACATTTTTCCCATACCAGTAGTTTAAAAACAACCTTTTTCTGGCATTTTGCTTTTTTTAACCCTTGTATTAAATTTGTATTTCTCCCCCCTTACTTTGGTGTTCCTGGTCAAATTTGACATTAACACAAAAACATCATTCAAACATAATCATGGTGAGCTTTCTTTTCAGCAGCTCATGTCCAAGTGCATATGATGTGAAAAAGTTATCACAATATTATGCCCTGTCATGTCCAGCACAACATGCATGCCCTGGTTTCTTTCTTACCTTCCATCAATAGTTTTTCCTGTTTAGACCAGCATATTCCAGGCATAGCTGCTCCTGGCATCACATGCTGCCCAGATCTTGATTCCGTACTTGCCTGGTTTGCTTGGCATGTACTGCTTGAAGGGACAGCAATCTCTGAAAGGGACCAGGCACTTGTCGACTGTCACCTCAGGGCCTGGATTGTGGATCAGTGGTAGGCGCTCCACCCACCTGTCCCAAATGTTTCTGATGGCAGCCAGTTTGTCTGCATTCTGAGAGTGCAGTTTGGATGGGGATGTTTTCCATCTAATGGATGAACATAATTTAGTATTACCCATTCATTTTCTATGCCTGTCATTTTTGGTGTTACAAAGTTGATTAGACCACTCAAAATTCAATGAAAGTGGTGATCAGCAATTTTATATGTTCAAATGCCTAGTGTGGAGGACATCATAAGGCCTTGAGGCAATCAGAGGAAAAATTCAATTTTTGAACTGAACACCACAGGAGGGCCACTTGAAGGCTTGTAGTACACCTGTGTAGTAAGCGATGAGTGTCATTGACAGTAGTTTAAACTTCACAAGTGGCAAAGTGGAGACGACAGGAAATAATTCATGAATAAAAACAGTATTTCTCTTGAAAGGATAAAGTGTTTTCAGCTTTGGTGAGTATGATGATAACTGTTGATGTACTGATGTGCAGTGGACAACAGGTTAATCCGAAGGAAGTGTTGGTGTGCATTTAAAGCAAATTATATTGGGAACATATGGAAACGTCAAAATGAGAAATTAGAAACAAAGGTTGGGTTCCCTCTGCTTGAAGTAAATAAAGTAATAAATAGTAGGATGTTTGACTAAACATTTCCCTCTGGATGGAAAACACATGAACATCTCTCTTGTTCTCTCCCAGGCACACTACCCCAGAGAAGTTCTTTATTGAGGCCTGTGATGAGGGGGCTGATGCTGTGCTGGCAATCGACAGGGTCTCCAATGAGATGACCCTCACAGGTAGATAGTCTCTGAAAATGGAATGACTTTGCATCACAGACACTAAGCTGTAGTTGAGATGCACATATAGATGGTGCTTTTAGGAGATATCCACATTAAACCCTACAACACCTGACATCATATAGTCATATGCTTCCTTCTTATCCTGTCTTTGAGCAACATGCTGCTGGTAATTCTTCAACAGTTATTTGATCTTTTATGCAATTTGTCTCTTTTTAAACAAACATGTAATCATGTATTATTAAGGTACACATATAAGCATATGGGATATAGATTTTTGTGTGTGTAATCAAACCATAGCAGGATGTTGAGAATCCAGAATAAATAGAAAGATAACGTGCTACTCATTTTATAAATCATCAATTATTTTAACCATTATGGTGCTTTCACAGGTAAAAAAGATGTTCCGCCCTCAGCAGTCACCAGGCCTATATGTGGCATCATGGGAACCATTCGCCTGGTAGCAGGTCGGTACTATGGTGATACAGCATTGCATTGCCAGGTCTTTGAAGGCTGTACAATTAAACAGCTGTGAATGACCACTTACAGGAATGTACCTGATCGTCATCACCAGGAAGAGGAATGTTGGCAGCCTCCTGGGCCACGCTGTGTGGAAGGCTGTGGATTTTGATGTGATCTCTTATAAGAAGACAGTTCTGCATCTCTCAGAGATCCAGGTAAGATCTGCCACATACTAAAGCTGTGTTTCCATTCAATAGTCAAGTGGATTTTAAGTGATCTTTTGAAATGTCGCAAAAAATATTAGGTGCATTTCCATCAACTGCTTTGGAGCGAATAAACACAGTTCGTTGCAAAGTGTAGTTTGGTCCGAAGTTGGCGGCTTAGGCTACACTTTACGCATGGCTATAATCCACCAGAAAACAGAATAGAAGAAGTAGAGGTTGTGAACTGGAGTCACAACCTCTATAAGAGAAACATGAAGAGAGGTCCTCAGGAGTTTGTTTCTATTGGGCAAGTTTGAATCATTGTTTAATGTCAGCTAGTGTTTGCCATGTTTCATTCTGTCCAGAGATGAAGAAAGGTGAATGAAATGTTTGCTACCTCAGAACTTATTTGACAAAGGGGTTTCCATTTCTCATCTACCACATCAATGCTTTTTTGACAAAGGCAAAAACCACCTCAAAAAAGCGGAAAAAATGATTCTGTAGAAAAATAGATAATAGTTTTTTGTCCGATTAAATGTTTGTGGTGATCACTTTTCCACACAGTAATTGTTTCATTATAACCTCAAGTCAATGTTATTTCAATGATGACTCAATGTCCTAGCTGTGTCAGATTTATTTGCTCACTTCTCCAAGGGAAATAAGGAAAAGACAAAAAATCTACTAACATTTTTTGGATCGTGTCCATACTGGGTTTGTAACCCCTGATTCATCATGTTTAAAATGTTAATCTCTAAACCTAAAAACATTAATAATTGTCATATAGTAGACTAAGAGTTCAAGACAAAGTAAATAATGAATAAGATACATGTTCTGATGCTTAGCTAGGCCACATCATCAGTGATGGAAACACTCACAACATCACACAGTCACCCAGGCGACCCAGCTGCGGTTGATCAGGCTCTGCAGAGGGTTTTGTAAAGCCTCTGTACCCAACCTCCAGCCTTGTCTTTTGTAGTGTCTGATCAGGTCTGTGTGAGCTTACAATTTTCAACAGATAATGGCAGTAATGCACATCCAGCCATCTACATGTATGCCTATATATTCATTTGAACCTATCCGATCTGAAGGTTAGGATCTTCCATCTAAATCCTCTTTTATTTGTTTCTCCAATGACTCATTTATAATATATATATATATATATATATATATATATATATATATATATATATATGTATATGTGTATATATGTATATGTGTATATATGTATATGTGTATATATGTATATGTGTATATACACTACCGTTCAAAAGTTTGGGGTCACATTGAAATGTCCTTATTTTTGAAGGAAAAGCACTGTACTTTTCAATGAAGATGACTTTAAACTAGTCTTAACTTTAAAGAA
>JAVQJL010002537.1:0-39800 GCA_036024295.1 Nannoperca obscura
TTTTGGACAGATAATTTTAAATACCCTTTTATTTTTTATTTTTGACAGTACCACGTAGAGATATGTTTTAATTGCTGATGCGAGTTTATTGATTTTTAAATGCGCTGGAAAATAGCCCGTTTTGTACACAACTGATGCAATGCCCAGTAGTGTGTAAGTGTGTTTCTGTATACTATTTCTCTAGCCATGGTCACGTGGTGTCATAAATGATGGGATTATGAGAGGTATTTATTGAAGTCGGACTAAGTAGGACATCAATGAAGGCCTAGGTGTGAAATGCACGGCCCGCCACTGAAACCAAAGCATTAGAAACATTAAAATATTGACACAATGATGGTGGTAGTGGAAAGGTTCATCCTGTGGGGACATGGATGGATTTCTGTACCAAATGCCAATAAACTCCATTCAAAAGTTGTCGAGACATTTCTCTCAAAACCACAAATGTCAACTTGTTGGTGGCAAGTTAGGAAATTGTCTGGGTACCATGAATGTCTGTACAAACTTTTGTGCCCTGCTGATGGTGCCAGAAGAATAGTCAGAAAGACTTATTCTCTGGGGAACATGAATGTTTGTATAAATATTTATAGCAATCTATCCAATAGTTGCTGAGATCATTCAGTCTGGAAAGTGGTTGACGAAGTGATCAACAGACCAACATTTTCATTGCTTGCTTCGAGCATGACTAAAAAACATTAAAAAAAACCCACAACAGACTGAAGGTACTAGTCATGAACTGATACAGATACCTGATAAGAGCTTTTTAATTAAATAAATAAAAACTCTGTGAAATGCACAAGTCGACAAAACTATAATTTCCGCAATTCAATGTGCAACAGTTATGCTCAGCAGCAGGGAGATCTAATGAGGGTAGCACTGGTGTCATACATTTCTACTAGTGCATTTCTACATTAATTTCATTGATTTCCTCGGCTAATCATTTACATTGATTAACTTTATCTCACCCATTGCCTGGAAATATATTTAAAACATGCTCCAGAGACATAACTTAGCCTTTTTCTTTTAATTAAAGCTGTGGATCCATGTGAGGAGTGAGGCATTGATGATCTCTAGAAAATCTACTTATTGTTTCTTTCAGAAAAGTCTTGATTTTTAGAGACATGCCAAGAAAAAAAATTATGGGGTTGTTTTCCTATTTCAAAATACCGATGGCTGTCAAAATTAGCTGGCAGAAGAAAGCATAAGTGACATTTTTTCAGTGACTGTGACAGCTGATATTTGTGTATGCTAACAGGCAAATATAAGATGAGGAAAAATAACTTTATAGTGACAGTACACTATTCATCTATTCAGATCAGACTCTTTGCTTCTTGATTTCTAAAGCTCCAATATACATTTCAGATGCACCAGATGGTCCTATTAGTCTGGTGAATTTGTTTACATTTTCTTTGTATTATGACACTTTCAGTTTTCTGTTTCTACAGCACTGCAAAGGTGCACTGCCATAGAAGAAAGATACTTTTTGCATGGCTTTCCAGTGACTGCCATTTACTGAAATCATTTGACATCTAAAACCAGTGTCCAATGAGCCTGGTTGTAAATGTAGAGACAGAATATAGAGCCAATCATGCATGCTCTCCAAATATTTGTACACATTAACAGTAAGAGCTGGCAAAGGAGGATCAATTCTTATTTACAGGCTAATTATAGTCTCAACTACCTCACTCCGTAAAAACACGATAAATCCTTACAGACTAGCTATTTATTTGTGTCACCATCCAATAACCTTGTTTCTTTGACCTGCAATCATTAAGCTATTGAGTGCTGTAGCTGTGGCTGGAAGTCAGCGATTGAACTTGTACAGTACAAAATTGGAACAAAGGCTCATTCTAATGGTTTCTCAAAAAGGTGACGTGTTGAGTTTACATTTTAAATCAAGTCATGTCTCATTTTCTAGCTCAAAGTTACAGTCTGTATAACAAAGCTACATGTCTGGTCCTAGTTTTACTTTGCTTACATAATAACAGCAAACATCTCTGCCCTCTGACTCCTTATTATGAAATGGTATATCAATAATAATTCAATGTATGATATTGTGGGCAGTTTGAATGCTTAAAATTCAATATAGTCTTTTTGCACCAACACTGTGTTTTGCAGTCTTGTCAATAAGAGAAATAAGATTAGTAATAAAAAAGAACAATAGTCATTTCTCATGAGGCCATGTGGCCACAGATTATTTGTGAAGTCTTGTTCTTAGGAACCAAATTTCTGTATTACACATCAAATAGTGTTTTGTATCCTGAGGTCCTTTTATATTTGCCACTGCTGATCTGTCTCATGTAATTCTATTTGTTACACAGTTAAACATGCAGTTTGCACTCTGATGCAACATATCTTATAGGTCATCTTACCTAATCTTAGTTGCAATACATTATAGATGATATATAATCAGGCTACCCCCTGAAGTATTTAAGTACTTTATGTGTGAATGTAGAATTCTACAGATCTGATCATTTTTGCTTTCGAAGGGTTTCCTGTGTATACAAATGTCAAAACATATTTATGAAATTCTTTTGTATTTATTTACAGATTGTTAACTGTGCATGCACTGATCAGGTTACATTGGCTTGTGGAGTTTTAAGACTATTATAACGGTCTCCAGCTCCATACAGATCCACAAATGCATGCTGCATTTAAGTGCTGGTGGAAAACTTGGACATCTGGCCTTTCTGTGTATTTATGTGGGAAAGACTTTTCTCTAAATAGACAGAATGGCTCGTCACTCCTTGGTTAGAAAACAAACTCTAACCAAGTATCGACTCTATACAGCAGCATGTATGTGTAAATGTAGTTTAAATAACCTAGTGCTACATGGTGGACTGGAAAACAGCCAGTCCAAACAAGAAGCGGATGCCAGTGTCGTGTCAAAGTCTGTTCCCACGTTAAAGTGTGTTTCCCTCCCGTTAGAATTGTGTTTTCCATAGCTGCAGTCTCCCATCTCAAGCTACTTTAAGTGCTTTCATACACCATGATATCATCGCAGGGTGGAAATCTCTACCCTGTCGGGCTTCTCATAAAACGGAGACGTGATGCACAGCCCCAACACTGCTGATTTGCAGTAAGTGAAATGTCAACAGAGTGGCAGGTTAATCACATTAACAATGTCACATTCCTTATTTTGTCATGCATGACTTTCTAAATCAGGTGGAGGATTTACTATTCTTATTACAACATCCTGTCTTTTTTTTTACCCCAGATTTACTGTCTAATATGTCTCAATGACACCGCAAAGTCAACAGTACAGATGGTAAACCCACAAGATCCCATTGACCCCTGCTGGACCATGACCATTACTTAAAAGCCCAGCATTATCGACATGGGGATGAATACAGTGAGTGGATGGACTTGTTCCAAAGTCATCCAAAGGTGCCATTAGATTTAAATGACAGTGCAGTTTGTGTGTGAGAAATCAATATCTGTGAATGAGCATAACAAATTAAACTTTATGAATTATGTCATTTATTTGTTCAGAAAACAAGATCAGATACAGTACACACTGTGCACAAGATATAACTTTTGGTGTCTGCAAAAGGAACATAATCAAATATTTTTCGTAAATGAGAGAAATTGCTCTTAAAGTATAACTGAAAACATTCCCCTTTCTAAGCAATTAAGCAGTGAGGGGTGGTAAGCTTTGGATAATTATATTAAATTAAAGAAAGCACGTAATTATGCCCAATGTGAGTTTTAAACTTACTTTTACACAGACAGAAATTAGTTGGTGCTCAGAGTGTTCTACATAAACCCTGAGGAAACTTTGGCTTTAATCTGTGTGTGTTTCATCAGCTGCGCAGGAGAAAGGTCATGGCTGGATAAGGGGATAACACGTTTCACATGAATTATCAAATTTAGTTTGAAGCCATAAAGTGATTTATAAAATGATCCGCAATTTGAACCATTTAAGAAGAAAGGACAAAAGCAGTCCTTATAACAGCAAACACATCCAGCCAGTCACTTGTCTCCTAACAGCGTGCCTCCTCTAAAACAGATTACCTATGCAGACAGTGACACTCTTGTTTAAAAGCCATTACTATCGACTCGGTGAATACATGACCTGCCTGTGTACTGTTCTCACAGTTAATCAACTAGTCAGTCTTAATGGAGGCATCTGACATAGACACCATCAGAGTTTCTGCAGCTGCATGCAGCAGAGTGCTGTCCCCCATTTTCCTCACCTTTGTTAAATGTTTTAAAAGCACAAAAGATAGCTGCAGTCAGCCAAAGTGGTGGTAATGTGTTTATAGGAAAATAATATGAGAGAAAAGTTCTTAATGCAGCCTTGAAAGTGGCAAAAAACTAAGTTTTTAATTAGTAAACAACGATAGGTCGCATACTAATTGCTTCAGCTATTGCTCTGCACATTAAGTTCCCTGTAATGTTACATAATAAAAAGTATGAATGGCCTTCCCTTTTTTATTCACATGTTAGAATGGAATTTCATTTGTTGTGGTTAAAGTGCTGAAAAAATATTTCCAGAGACAATCTCCGGGTTACTCATCTACAAAACCTCACTTCATTGATTGGAAACATCCTAAGGTAGAAAATGCTAACAGCTCTATGGATTACCCTGAATAACCTAGCCACAAAGACATGCTGCTCTTGAGTTTTTCAAAGGTAATTTCGTAGTGCCGTGAGCACCACAAACACATTCCAATTTTACTTTCTAATATTGTTATTATATGACATACTCAGTATTTTCCCTTTAGCAACAGTGACATACTGTACGTCGTACTGTATGTCACTGTTGCTAAAGGGAAAATGTTGTATATGGCTCAATATGGGCCTAATCTGGACAATTTATACACAGCTTTGAGTTTTAGCCTTAGAGGGAGAATCAGAGGTAAGTGCATGTGTCCATAATCTGCAGCCTTAATGGATATGGGAGTAGCATGAGGCCTTCAACAGCTATACATTTTTTAAGTGCTGTGTCATGTTATCAAATACAATCTCAGTGTATTTGGCAGATTTCAGAAGTCAGCTAAAAGCATTACCACTAGGAGTTAACCATGAACGGCAACAGTTTTGTTAAAATTATTAATCAGTTGTAGCTGTGAAGCAGTGCGACAACAGTGTGTAGAGTTTTTTGATTTTCAGCAAATTTACTTATTGTTATAAATATTTTATGCTGCCGTCAGTCTTTGTAAAAGCCACATCAAAAGTATTACACATATGTTTCTTCTCATTTCCATTTTTAGGTCCTAAACTTCAAAGATCTGCCTCAGGTGAAAAGCCTGGTTTGCTTACACATGGAGAAGCTGTCTGTCTGTTGGCATCAATGTCAAAGCACAAACAGGAATGACTAGATTGAAACACTCAGGCAATCAGCCTGCACTGCTTACATACTTTAGCTAGGCACAGCTTGATTTTGAGCAGGAGAGACTGCAGGCACACTCAACCCACTCTGTTGTCTCATAACTGCTGCACACTGCATGTGCTATCAATGCTTTTTACCGCCCCACTTCTCTTTTCTGCAAGTTAAGCTGAAAAAAAAGGAGTAATGAAATATTTAAAATCCAACAATTGAGGATTGCGAAGGAGTGCCTTTCTTTCTCTCAGAGTCCCAGAGAAGTTGCACGTATAGGTGTCGGATGACCTTGATTTAATTCAAGATAAAGAAACACATCTTAAGGGGGAACACATGGAGAAGAGTAAAAATGACTGAGTTAAGATTTAGATGTTTGTTGGTTTAAGTAATATGAGTTGAGCAAATGAGAGTGGGCCGTCTCCCATTTGTTTACATCAGTGTTTTAATTGTTGAGATGTCAGTGCCAAAAGATTCTATTGAATTGGTCTCTGTGGGATGGGTTCTAATTTGATTAAGCAGTCTATGCAAATTTAATGCAATTTGCATTACCCTTTGTGCAGTTCAGCGCAGTTTGTTGTCATCAATTAAAATGCTTTTGAACTTGGGAGATAAGGCCATCACAGACACCGAAGACACACGACATTCATAACACTGTGTCAAACCCACCTGAACATGGGTTTAAAGATTTAGTGATGCATTTCTTTCCCGTTATGATAAGCAAGTATATAGTTGTATAAATAATGTGTTCTGCTAAAATGTTAAATTTATAGAATCCTTTGCTTTAATGTAACAGTTCTTTTTATGGTCTGTCATAGAAAAGAAAAGAAATAACCTCATTACATTTTTTTATTTATTTAGGAATGTGCCTTACTATCTTTGTAATAGATAATTAAGTGGTCCTAATCAGTTGCCTTCAAGTACTTAAGGGATATTCAGAGGGGACTCAAATCCCATAATGTTAAAAGGACAGATAAAACTTATCCTAGATTCATTTTAGAGTTACAGAATGACAACATACAGTCTACATAAGTTTGAGATGAGAAACTTGCCATTGGGATAAAAGCCTTTAATAAAATATGGGATTTGTTTTTCTCCAATATCAGTTTAAAAGCTTCAAACTTTTTACATTTTCAAACAATCTTGTTCATTTCATTCAATACACATCCAATGGGGTACAGCCAAAGCACACAGATCAATAGTGCAGTCAGAGGCTTTAAAAGCTGGCAGGATGAATAGATGGCAGAGTGCGTTGAATTATTCAGTGGCACTGTGGATTCGTCAGTCTCTTTTCGCTGACCGGATTGTTTACACAACTTCATTCAAAAGAGTGGCGACCAAGAAGTAAAATATCAGAACAGACTTCCTTCACTCATAACTTGTCATCTGGCTGAGGTTAACACCTAACACTTACCATCACTATAATCTAATATTCAAGAAGTGCAGGTTTTTTAATGGGAGACAAGCTATTCATTTTATTGTGTTATAAGAGAAATATTAAAAGGTAGAAACACCCCCCCAAAAACCCAGATGTCTTGCAAATCTCCAGTTAAAACACGTATGATGGTATTGCTAGCTGTCCAGAAAGAAAAAGTGAATCTCCCATTTCTTATGCCTGTGGCTAAATTGCATTCAGGTCTATTACAGCAATCAGGCGACAAATTTGGTTCCCTAATGACACCACCACACAACAAAAAGACCCAGCACTCATCAGTGGATGCTGTTTTAAATCATGTTTGAACTGGGTTTTCCTTTAACATGGCTTGGCAGCCACAAAGCTAAAGATCTAAAGCCTCATTTCACATAATGGATCAATCATCAAAGCCAGTCTGTGATATACTTAACTTTAAATAAATACACAGGAACACATATGGGTGTGGACATACTCAAGTGCATAAGCCATGTATTAATCTTAGAACTGATTTCTTCCACTGTAACACATGATTAGTAAGCTACTCATCACTAAATGTGTTTTAACCACCATATAATATCAAGCGATGCAAAATTACAGCTAAAGGCACAAAATGCATTCTGGGAAGCATGTAATAATTTCCTGTAGCTGAAGTAAACAGGAAATAAGTAGCCTACCACCAAGGTTCAACTTATTGTCAATCCCCACACCACACTACACGTGTATGTGCTTTCCAGGGCTCCACATGTCTGTATTTAAATGATGTGGTGAATGTTATCAAGGTCATGTGAGTGTAAAGCAGAAATCCTTCTCGATGTGACACATTTCTGAAAACAACAGGAGGAGCATGCAGGAGCAGATTCATGTTGCTGAGGTGCTTTGTGTTTTTGTAACAAATTAACAAACAAATTCCTGGGGAACACTGGGCTATCGGGAGCACCAGGAGAATTCACAGTGGCCTGGTCAGCTGATTTGTTCGAAATGTCAGACCAGTGTTAAAAATCAAAAATAAATAGGTAAATCAGAGCGAAAACAGCACAGGGCAGCTGCAGCCACTCAGAACTGTCCACTGTCAACATACTATCAGAGCCACTTTCAGCACTTCATACTATTACAACTACCAAGGTGATTATACTGTGGCATGTTGACACTAACTCACAGTGGTCCTTTCATTTCCTATTGAGCTGAACAACCAGGGCGATGGACAAACAAGATGTCTCCCATAAGGAGAAAACTGTACTTATTAGCTGCAAACAGCTAATCAGATTTCTGAAGCCATTTTGTTCCCATGGCAAATATAGTTAGTGTGAACAGTCACAAGTCATTTTCCACTTCTAAGAAATGGCAGAAAGTTAAGTACTCTGTAGTTGAAAAGGAAAGAGGGAGGTTTTAAGTGTTTGAGCAGAAGAGGGATTCCAAAAGAAACCGAAAAAGAATGAAAATAAATTGGAGGTTATTGAATAAGTTGAAAAACTATGTGCAGGAGCTGAAAGAAATGTCAAAACAGTGTTGAATTAAAAGATGTAATGAAAAAGTAAATTAAGGTCATATGCTTTAATCTGGGCTAAATGCTAGATGCAATTACTTAATTAATTATTAACTCATGGCTGATACTCTGTTTTCTTTGTTGTATGTTGATAAAACTGATATTCATTAGTCATAAAATAGATAGTCATTAAATGTGTAACAGTATTGTCTGACAATACAAGACAGTGGCAATCGAAATCTCATGGACAATGGACAGTTTTCTGCTCCTAAAATACAGACACAATCATCTGCATCTCTTCATTTGTCAATGTTTGTACCTAATTAGTGTTAGCTAGCTAGGTATGTAATAAAGACTTTGTAACACAAACAATATTTGTTTTGCCCAAACAAAACTGGATTTGCACTTTTTGCCAACAGCTGTAACAAGTTAAAAACCTGCCCTAAAGGTAGATTTAAGCAATGGAGCCTACACATGTAGGAGTAGCTACACCATAGCTGACGTGCACGTCAGTCCAGTGCCATTAAACTATTGCAGAAGATGAGGCGCAAAGAGATGACGTTATTAAAGGTGTGCCAGTCAAACCTCAAACAGTGGGGGAAAAAGCGTAGAAAACATGATACAAATGTTGCAATTATGTTTGTTTCATGTATTTGTTTGAGGAACGTTTCCATCGCATCCTGGGCTTGGCGCCACCCAAGGAGATTGTGATTAGTTTAAAGAAATTTCTTCAAGCTAGATCGTGTTTTTTCCCACTATACCAGAATGATAATGGGTTTAGCTAGACCTTTCTCCAGCACTGGCACAGCACTAAAACAAAGTGTGAAATTAGGTCTGGCTATGTGAGCCTAGTAGTCCACCATTGCTCATGGTGACATCAAGGAGTCTGATAGTGAACTATAAATCAAAACCTACCCAGTAGATTTCTCCGGTGGGTTCTCCATTGCATCAAGTATAATTCCAGATTAACCTTTAGGACACTTTAAAAGTTCATCTTCACAATGATTTTTTTCTGCCCATGTGTGATACGGTTGTAAAGTTCTTTTGTCCATTTAACCATATTCAAAGTTTTTATGCGTAGTGCAAAGAGGAAATGTGGGTATTATATTTTAACACAAAGCTAGAGAAGACAGTGTGAAGAGCATCATAATGGAAGTGGACAGCATACATGAAAAATCTCTGTTCCACTTCCCCACAGCAGAGTACCTCAGTCAAATGATAAATACTCTCACACACACATTTATACTCAACTTTCATTATTCGCTGGTTAGAATGACTTGGAATGTTTTCTCTTTAGAAATGAAACTTTTTGTTGCAGTCAGATAACTTATTCACATTCAAATCATACTATATGGTTTAGGGAACGAAAAAAGGAAAGGTAGGGAGTGCAGATCTAAAGATAAGCATTTATTTCCAAGATGGTGAAAGGTAGGCCTTTTCTCAGCAGCTTTTTCCAAAGAAGGATACATAAAAGTGTATGAGGTCCATTATTACTGTATATTTTAGCAGTAATACAAGAAGTGAAATAATTCGGTAGTGTACGTACAGATTTTATGCTGTGTATATAGTATAGGAAGGAAATGTTGTGAGTTTCTGTTGCATCCATATAATTACTGTAATGTTGAACTGAATTTGTTTGATGAAAATGCTTTGAGAGATGATGGCAGAAGAGTGGACAACACAAAGACGCACTCAGCTCTACTCAAGTCATCACCTGTTTCCAGTTATTCCAAAAGACAGAGACACTCAGACTTGTCATCCGGAGTTCGGGAAGACGAGATCTGATTAGCTTTCTTCTTAGACGGAGACTCCAACCTCCTTCTCCTAACTCCAAGCCACTATACCTCATTCCTGACACTCCATAACAGAACAGTAATTATCAAGTTCCACTTTTATTAATCATCTGTAATGGCTCTTGACCACTTATAAAGTGGTCGGATAATTAGGTGCCTCTGAGAACGGGGAGACTCAAATATTTTTCGCTTTAGGCTATCTTTGAGGAATTATTTGTCAGAAAAGACACGAGACATACAAAACAGCACAAGGGGGAGGAGGGGTTGGACAAGAGTAAACTAGTATGAAGAGATGGAGAGGCTCTTGTGGTTCAGGAGAGAAATGGTGCCACCATACTTACTGGAGCCACCTGCAAGTATCAAAACTCTCCTTAAGTGCTGAAGCAAATGGCTTCCTAGGGTCGTGTAACCCCAAATTGTTTCAAGAAAAAGAGGTTGTATATAATGACATGTATTCTACCGCCTCCTACTAAACCACTGAGCGATAATGGCAGGGAAAACATACAGTAAAAATGTGGGCAGAGTCTTCAGGCTTTGTTTCTGTTTGTGTTTATCAGGCATCCACAGATCCCTTCCAGTGTAGGCGTCTAGGGTAATGGATTAGAGTGCTGGTGCCAGAGATATCTATGGTTGAGAAAGAACTGCATATTTTAGAGTTTCTTTGTCTCCATGTGAGGCCTGTGTATTTCACTGGTGAGTTAGACTGTTACTGATATGCCCCCTGGCATGGTGGTCCAGTGTGAGTGTAATTCAGTGCAACAACACTGGCAAACCCGAGGGTGTGGAAGAATGGTGAAGTAACAGGCTGGCCAGGAGGATTTAACATTAGCCTTAGTTTGTGGCTGCAGGAATATGGATTTTTTTGCCAGGTGCACCAGCATTTAACAAAAAATTGTACTGGCAGGTTTTACACATACTATCTGCATACATTTCAGTGATGGCTTTAGCAAAAATATACAGCAGATGTTTTGATGTTTTGTTTCTTGTGGTGGTTGGAAAGCGATGTTTGCAAGAATAACTGCTAACCTGTGAATATATCTGAAACAAATGAGAAGTTTCTAAACGTACCTAACTATATCAGAGTAATTTTTGTTTCTTCATCTCACTTGCACACATTTCTCTGCTGTTCATGGGTCCTATTTTATCATTTTTCAGAAACATGACAGTGGAATTTTTCAACAAAAATATACAAATGTGTAAGATTTTCACAACAGTACACCTCCCTCGATCCCCAGTGCTTCGCTGAATGCATGTTCTGTCACAAAGTGATAACTGCTATCATCTTTCAGCCATCAATTTTAAAATGGGACCTCACGGAAAGAACAGATGCAAAGATGAAACAATAATGACATTCTTACTGACATCTTATTCTTATTGATGTTTCCTCAAATCCTGAGACACATAAATTGCTGCCGTGTCTCCAGTGGAAAGATGCACAGCTTCATCAAAAATGTGACGTTGTCAGCTTGCATCCTGTGGCTTTGCTGAAGAAATTCTCATCTCTCTCTATTCCTTGACTTACTGAGAAATCACATTTATGCATGCCGAAAAATCAGCAACACTACAATACGGCACACAAAAATGTGAGTAGTTCTTAATTAACTCTAAATTGAGGACTACATAGCATATAATGAATCACTAGAGAACAGACTGGGAGATACTATATTAACCCTTGTGCTACCCTGTGGAGAAGACACTGGGTCAAGACAATGGGCCACTGGGTCAATATGACCCGGCAAGGTAGCACAAGGGTTAATGAATCATTAGTTGATGATTAGTTCATAAGTATCCCTAAATCAGAATAACAACCACTTTCTTCATAAGCCATTCCTGATTGGCTCTGAGCTAGTAGCCACCCATTCATAACAAATTACTTCCTCTTTTTGTGCAACCCCAAGTAAAGTGGTACATCATACTAAGTAGTTACAATGTAGTCCTTTCTCACTTCGTGTTTATCTGACCATTACTTTATAGAATTTTTTAATGGACTTTAGTATTTTAATAGTTGTAAATTCCAATCAAAACGTCCATACAGTAATGGTCAAATAATGTTCCTGATTTGTTCCTCTTGTGTTTCTTAGAAAGTAGTCACATTTTTGTGTACAGTGTTGAAAAGTGTTACAGAAGAATGCAATCCATTGAAAAATAATCTTGAATAGTTTAAAATATGAAAGAAAAAGGAAAAAAGGCCCTGGGGTAGCGTTATTATTAACCCTCTGTATAACTACTTAGAAAGTAGGGAGGAACGGACTTCCAGCTTGTACACCTTGAGCAAACCATAGCCCACATAGGTAGACATAAAAAGGAGCCCATGTTGAGATTGTGGATGGTTACTCACGTGACTCCCGTCTGTTGACAGATTACTGACCCACATACACTTATGGCCTTCAAGGTACGGGACACATTTTTGTGAGCCCAATTTGGGAGGCCTGAATGCAGGCCAAATGCCAGACCATCACAAATCTACTTGAAGCCTACGAGGATGTTCAATAAGAAAGGCAGCTTGTCTTCAAAGCTTCAAGTGTCGACTACACTTCTCATAATCAGTACAGACGTTGCACTTGTGTGTCCAGAGTCAGTTAGGCAGGAAAAGCAAAAAGCCTCTTTTCATGTTTCACTATGTTTTCAACTCAACAAAGTTAAAAGAAAAGAAAAACAATATGCCACAGGCTTATTCAAATATTTATTTAAAAATATTGATTCTCGCAATAGAAAAAGTTACATGTTTCATTAAAAAATATAATTGAAACTGGATTTTTCAAATTTTTCTATTAGAAATACATTCTGTTGTGAAGAGAGAAAATATAATAATATGTTGGTGCTTAGATGCAGACATGTAAGGATGGGCGTTTAAAGTAAGGATGTCCCTAGACCCTCTAGACTATGTATATGAGCTTGAGTTAAGCAAAATGGAAAGCTACCATTAAGGCTTAACTAATTAACACGACAGGATAGCAGCTCACTACTCGGTAGTTGACTGGGATCATTATTGAACGAATTGAGGCAGGAAATCACTACCGGCATTAACTCTGACTTAAAACAGCTTCTGTGCTACTGGATGCTCAAATGGCTGAACACTGAAGTCGTGCACGCATCAACTCATCAACTGTCAGGTGATTCAAACAGTCACCAATCACCCAATTCAAACAAATCATGGAGGCGGTCTTTAAAATGCAACAGCATGCACTCTAACTCTGCTGATGCTTCTTGTTGTTTCTGCTTTTGCTCCTCACTACAACGTTGCTACATGCAACTGTAACTAATTAAGCTGCTGCCAGTGTCTGTCGCGACACCCGCTAAGAAGCCCAGAGTCCAAACTCTGATTACTTTAAGCCAATGGCCTTTCGTTATATCAAGGCCCCACTCAGTTATAAAGTCCTGCTTCAGGCCTTGGAAACTGCTCATTATCCCGCTCCTTTCACCACCAGCCACACATGCACTGGGTCTTAAACACTGGATCTCATAGAATAGAACACTTTACCTTGAACTCAGTAGACATGTGTCCAAAATTCTGTCTCTTTACCAGAAAAGACTGTTGGGAAATGAAGTCCCCACACCCTCCTACTACATCAGAAGGTATTTAGTCGGACTCACTCACATTAAACCACATTCTTTATAAGTCTTCAGTTTTAAGTCCTAGAGCTGCTCACATTGATTCTGTGACAGCTTGTTATCATTCAAAACCAAAATAATTCTTTAGTTTTTATTTTTCCCTTCTCTTCTTCTTTTAATGCCGAAAAGCAGAAAGACAAAAGATGTTAACACACAACACAGACAGCACTGATGGACCAACATCAGCAATGCCTTTACTAGAATTAAAGTAATAGTTAATCATTTGGGGAAATAGTCATATCTGCCCATTAAATATAAAACTACAGTTAGCTTAGCTTAGCGTGAAGCTAGCCTGGCTCTGTCAAATAGTAACGAAATCTGATTAAAATCCATTCTTTAAACTAAGCAAAACTAAAGGTATCTTCATATTAACAGACAGGAGAGTAGTATTGATATTTTCTTCTCTCAGCAAGAAAGTGAATAAGCATATTTCCCAAGATGAACTATTCAATTGTGAAAACACACTGGATTGACTAACTGCTGTTGTACTTTATTCTTTTTCACCCTTATGTTGCAGTGCAGTAACAGCATGACCATATTTACTGGTAACTTGGAACTACCATTGTGATCATGTTAACAAAGAAGAGCATTTTCATAGCCTTCTCAATATGTAAGATTATAAATGACATTAATAAGTAAGTGAAGACTGAAGACTTTTGGTTCCGTTCTATGTAACACCTGTGTTGATGTATAGTCAACAGAAGTGTGTTGATACTGTTCCAATCTTGATCATTTGAGGGTGTCCAGTATGTTTGCTGAGCTCATACCTTACGTGAGAAAAGATTTGTAAGAATTCACGAAGAATTACAACAGTGGTATAAGAACCACTAGGATGAAGATTGTGGTGTGGCTCTATAGTTTGAGGCTGTTTCCAGGGCAATCTTTAAAAAATCTGAAGGCAGAACACATTTGTTTTCTGTTTTTTATTGTGCTTGCCACAGAATCTCATGCAACTGCTTGGATTTGTTTTGGGAGAATCTTGGAGAGCAGGGCCCTTTCTGGCAAATTTAACAGTTTCTGCGTGAAATGGAGCATGGCATTTGTTCAGGCAGAACACTGCAATCATGCACTCCATCAGGCAACCAGTATTAGCTTCGTCACTCACCAATCACATTTCAAAAAGTCAATGAGGTGATCTTCATAATCTGACAGCACAGAATCTCCACTTTCCTGATCATTCTGGCTAACACCACAGTACAATCCTTTTGCACAGATAGTCTGTTGCTATTATCTTTGTGTAACGCCGTTAGATTATCCAAGCATCTTTAATCTGTCATTGCTACTTCACAGGCAGAGAAATGTATGTACTTGACTTTGTTGTGAATTGCCCTAACCCTAATAGCGTAAAGGTAAATGTGGGCATTATTAACCAGTATCTCCTCATTAGCATGGACAACCTTGTCACCAACCATACAGCATCTAGTGACTGCAACAGTAGACAGACTGTGTATGTCATTGTGAATGGAAAGCATAGTTTTACACTCACACAAGACAAACAACATCATCCAGGCACAGTATTTGATTATTAATAGGATTTAATGTCTTGGCATGGTCTTCAGCCATGTTCTAATTATGGGTTTAATAAACTTCCAGTCTGTTTTGGAGCAGAAACTAAAATTATTACCATTGTCTCATGAATAATAGATCCTGTTTTAAATACCTTATGCTTCTCAATTTATCAGCGGGCATATACTTAAGGACATACTGCTTCCTCTAATGTGTTTTCTGGGTTTTAGGACAATGTGAGTTATATTCAGAGTGAGATTTTTTTTTGTTTCATTTATGAATTTTAAAGAAAATTGCACAGAGTGCAATTCTGTGGAATGACTGGAAGAGGTGAATGAGAATTATACAGCATCGAGGCTGAGTGTGGATTGATAGAGTTTATACAATCAATAGGAAGGGATACCCTGTTTGTGAATCAGATGAGCTTATCCACAGACAAAGTATAATAAATTCAAATCTCTCTCATGCTTACCAAAAAGAATATATGTTTTTAAATCCAAGAAGGAGACATTTTGGTTTGTGTTTGTTTCCTATTCAAATGCTAATATTGATTCAGAGTAATTTGTTGGATCCGCTCCTTCATGAATTTAAGAAAAACCACAAAAATAGATGGTGGTCTCAGAATGCATGCCAGTAAGCGTTATAGTGAAACTTTTGTATAAGATGGAAAACCCGCAATGCACACATGCCATGATGGGGTCAGTTTCAGAGTCAGTTTCCCCAAAGAATTGTCCCAACAAATGCCTGCCATGCCATGTGAAGCTCACAAGCTACCATTTAACCACTGCTCATGAGAGAGATGTTGCTTCCACTTAGCTTGACAGGGGTCAAACCGCAGGATGTAAAGCTTATTTTAGGTTTAAACTACAACTATGGCATAGACACTATGATCACATGTGTTGGATAAATCAACTTAAGCAGAGGTCAACAGCTGCTTAAAGGGCTACTTAAGTGATTTATTATTCCACTTCCATTATGCTAGGGAATTTGCAAGAGACATATTAAAACAAGACCAAGAGTCCACAGCCATTCTAGCAGCTCTGTGAGGGTGTACTTAGGCACATTAGTGCTTTCAACAAAATGCTAACATTACAATGCTAACATACTCACAATGACAACGCTAACATGCTGATGTTTAGCACATAATGTTCACCATCTGAGTTAAGTTGCTTAGATCAGCCACAACAGTGAGCCAGCATGCACAATACAAGGACCCCGAAACTGGCTGAGATAAATGGATTTCAGCCCTCATTAAGGTTATTATTCACACCTGTGTTGTTCCTACTGAGACATGTAAAAATGTCTGCTGTGAAAAAAAGGTCTTTAATAACTGCAGTACAGAAATGCTAACATATTATTATGAGATATTTTAAACTCTCAAATATTGATATCAGGCTCAGAAATTCATTGTCATTCAGGGTCTATTCAAAAAGAACAATCTGAAATAGGCTTGACAACATGACTAAAGCCACAGAAGAGCCTAAACAGCTGTTTTCATAGATAGTACTTTTAATGTGAAATGTTTCTAAAGTATCATGGCGTGTTTTACATCGATGGGGACTGTATGACAGGAGGACATGTTCTGAAATGGGATGGTTATGTTGGGATAGCTTGTAGGAAATGGTCTTTAACAGCCGCCTCTTTTTGTCAATCCAAATATTTATTTCATTATGTTCAAGCTTGGTATGAGAGTGTGTGTGAATGGAAAGACCAAAAGGTACACAGTAACAGCTGTGCGCTGACACTGGAACTGTTCATCCAGCTTGAGAAATGAATGATACACCTTATTGAATATGAATTGATATGGTGTCATTTATCATGTTTGGATGCTGCTCGTCATCCTCCTCATCTTTATTACCATCACTCAAAAATATACCTGCCCTTGGCTCTGGGCATCTGTTGGCATGGCAGCACAGCACACTATCTCTGATGCATTGGCACCGGCAGTGGAGCTAATGTTTGCTTCACTAGGGCTCATTAAGCTGAGACGCAGTGTGAATATTGTTACCTGCAAACACTGGCAGCAGCTGATTCTTTGATGAAAAACGTATTTTTTCTTTGTTTTTTGTTTGTCTGTACCACTTCGTTAGCTTTACTTTATTTGTTTGGTGTTTTTTTGGTCTCCTTCTCTTTGAGTGAAGTCAATCATCTTTAGGTAACAGTGTTGATCATTTTACATTTAAGACTCCTTTGGGCAGATGATCAGCAGATAAAAACATGCATGTTGTTTTTTGAGTTTTGCAAGGTTTGTAAAATTTTACTATGCTGCATCAAAATAACTCACAAACCTATCAATATGTACAATCTATGGTATATGTGGTATATGCAGATTCACAATTCCCTTCAAGTTGGTGTGTTTATACTTATTTTCACAGCGATTGTGTAAAAGTGCATCTGTGCAACAAGTGTTGCACTACAACATAAATGTGTCACATATGAAACTGCATATGGTGGTAATTGAGTGGTGCAGTTTACTACCTGCTTTTGCAGTTTTGCACTTTGTATTGTCTTATCTATAGTCAGTATATAGTCAATATTTACTGACTTTAATATTTTATCTGGGGTAAACAACAACAGGTCTGAAACATCCTGTGACTTAAAGGTTGCAGACATCTGTGGCATTATGGATGTCCAGTGTTTTCATCATTCAGCAATGTTCTTATGTTCTTTTTCTCAGTGTAAAAGATACATGCCACAATTCTGTTACAGCACCCAGTTGTGATTTGTAATATTAGGCTATATAAATAAAATTGACTTGACTTGACATGTCCTCAAATCCCCTAATGTCTTCTGAAGATTTTAGGGGATTTGGGAGCAATTCAAGAAATTACCTTTAAAGTCTATCATTTTAGCTTGGTGCTAGAAAAAAAAAACAGAATTTTCTTTCATACAAAAGCTCCTCTCGTTGTGTCCCATTATTAAAAGAGCAATAAACAAGATTGTCACAATGTTCAGTACTGTGTCTTCACCAACTTCAGTTCAGCTAGGAGAAACTGCTTCTCTATGCAGGTGTGGGGTGTCTACTCATCAGTGTCATTGTTGTAACTGGGTATTTGTCCAAAACAAAAAACTTAAGTAACTATGACTCTCTTGCAAAAATACCTCAAACAGTCTTGCATAGACTACTCAGCTGAAGGTTCACACATTAGAAAACTTGAACCATAAATGCCCGTTAGACACAACAGGATCTATTTTAGAGGGTGTAACACTGTGGGGCAAAAACGTATTTCACCAAATTAGACCCAGTTTCATCACTGTTTACACACCTGGGGCAAAGAAAGTTTTAAAATTCAGAATGAGAAGTCAACAGACATATATATAGTAACAAGTAGGCTAATGAAAACATGCAGAATGTTAGAGAAAAAAAGCTTTGTCAGACTCTAAAGTGTGTAGAAAAGAAAGTCCTCATATTAGCCTTCAGTACAAATATGGACTGGCAGATCTTCAGAACTCCCTTTGTTTTTGACAAGAACACACGTTTTGTAATTTCAGCATTTCCAACTACTGCCCCAACTTTTCACATGTATTGATCCTCAAAAGAGACAGAAGTTACATGCTTTGTCTTTTGTTTTGGACAAACGCCCAGAATTACAACAATGACACTGATGAGTAGACCTGAATGGCCTAATGAGAGACAAATACATTGTGACAGAGTTGTTTACAGCTGTTTGAATAACAGGATATAAATAAAGAAGGCACGGAAGCTTGTGTACAGAAGAAAATCATAATTCTTGCGGCACCTGCAACCGACCAAAAGGCACCAAATACTAAATACAATAAACAAGAAAAATCTATCTGCAAAGTAATGACTAGTTCCTACACAGATAATCAGTTCATTTCCATAAATTAATGTTTAGCGTTATTGATGAATGCATAGAAATGTTCAACAAATGTAAGTAGCATTGAGATAGGATTTGAAAGAAATGCGCAGTCATGCATTTCTAGGAAGGGATTTATATTCTCTACCCTTCAGCGGAAATATCAGCAGAGCTATCGTTTGTTTTCCTCCTCTCCCCAGTGCACTATTTACCAGCTGGGAGAAAGTAAATCTCTTCATCTAAATAAATTAATCAAACAACAAACCACAGTTTACTGAAGAAAGACAAAGCCCTCATAACATGAACGCAAAACCAATAAGCCCAGGTTGAATATTGTAACCTTACTAATAGCAGATGAATAATACGTTTATTAAGTTGATCAGGATTTTTTTTCTTCTATTGGATGAACACTTAGGATTGATGGATAGATGGATTAATCTTTGGATTCAAAGTATAATTTTGTACCTTAATTATAGACATTTTCAAACATCTATGCACGCATCCCGTATCCACCGAGCCAGTAGCATATAGCAAACAGGACCCACTGTTGCCTCGGAAACAGCCTGATACAGATTCAACAAGGTACTGGATGTTCCACAGGGATCTTGGTCAGTGCTGACTCCAGCAGATTCCTCAGCAGCAAATTCACACACATCCTGTTTCACCTTATCGTAAAAGTGCTGTGTTGAAATCTGGGATCCGCTCAGGCCATGTTCACAGATCTATTTTGACATGATACAGTACTTAAACCCACTTGAATATGTAAAATCATACTGTATGTCGAAAGTTTAATTTCAGTGAAAGAAATGCACACATAGTGTTTCAGGAAATGACTCCAAGAGCACATTATGTTCCTCATCTTGACAGACATCATGGCTTCCTGAGGGGTTTTGGGGGTGGCTGAGTCAGTCGTGATGATACACTGGAACACCTGCTGGCCTAGCGGTAACCAAGCTACTCATCTCCCTGATGAGAAATGTACCATGTTGAGCACAAAATAGAAGGATAGTTCTGATATACTGGACAAGATGTACAACAGACTAAGTGAGGAACATGTATTTTGCTGCACCATAGTAACACTAACACACTAACTAGTGAGCTAACCATAAAAATATCCACAGTTGGGGTGCATTACCTCAGAATAATTACATTTTCTGTAGGTTTCTTTTACAGTTCTCAGTCTGCTTACACTTTGCCTGACATTTGCTTTTACAGTGTGAGAAGGGCTGTATTAAAACTGACACAGCATATTATACTGCTGGAAGGTTCCCTTTTACAAGATTGGACTGCGGCCATGAAGAAATAGGCTGAGGTTTCAGCAGCACCAAGATTGAAAAGTGGCTGATTGTACACCACTCTTGTTTTAGTGGTATATGTTGATTCTAAGTGGTATGTCACAGATCTATTTTATTTTTTATTATAACTAAAAGGATATCGGCATAACATCAACCACTTTGTGATCTCAGTGTCAATCTAAAGATTCGGTACGCTGTGTTTAACCAATACTCAGTTGGTACTTGGTGGGCAATTTACTTAAAGTTTTGATGAGTTGTGAATTCAAACAGAATGCAAACAGAACAGGGCCTGTGTTTAGACTTAAAATGCCTTTCTGCAGTAAACTGTATGAGCTCTTACTTGAATACCTAATAGCCTTCCTAACAGCAGAGGTCTTACCATTGACCTCTCTAGATAATGAGGCTTTTGGGCCCACTGGACGGCGGATGTCTTTTCATTATCATACCATTAAAAAACTCTAAACAAGTGGGCCAAAAATCTAAAATGTGAAATGTAATCAAACTCCCGAGAGGATGGGTATTGCTGAGATCCAGATTAACAATGCAATCCTTGTATATCATCTTGGCCATTCAGACAAATGTCTTCTTTTCCTGTCTACTTGACACTTAAGATTCATGTGAACTGGTTGTACAGTGTCCAATAAAGAGGAAAGTATCCAGAGGGAGAGGAGTGAGAGCATGAGAGAGAATTAGATACTGTGGAAATCTTTGCTGCAGTGGATAATATTGTATAGTATGTATATCCTTTTCCCTTACTTTCTTACAAGAGTAAGAGATTCTGATACATTCTGATACAACAAGATCTGTCACTCTGATAGTCGCACAGATAACATATTAAAAGGAAAGGGATGCATGCTCTTCATTTTGTCTGCCCCAGGAGTATTCCTATCTAATAAATTGCTGTAAGAGACCTTATGATACATAGAGTAATGAAAAAATGTTGAAAAAAAAATTGAAGATACATTTTAAGTCACAGTCACAGGGGCATTAACAAAGTTCAGATAACATCAACTCAGGCAATTCTTTGACTTAGCATCCTGCTGTTGCTGAAATTTATATCTCTGGTAAAGTCGAGATCTAAACCTTTCAGACGGCAGTGCAGTGGCCCTGCTACTCCCATCATTTAAAGGTTTTCAAACTCACATGATTCTGTTTGGAAAGTCCCATTAGCTCGGTTATGTTTGGGATATGTGGCTGAGGGGACGGATGTCCTGGAGCCCAGTATGACACAGTGATGCTTTGATCCAGCAGCCAGTCTCTCTAGCCCAGGGTGCCGCTGTGTGAAGTATCAGTCCCACATAGAGTGACTGTAAGGCCTTGGCTACAGGAACGTCTCCCTTTGTGCCCTGCAGCTCAACACTGCTTCACGCAAAGGCAGAAACATTTAGAGGACATCTAGGAATTGCCCTGCAGTACAACAAACAAATCCTGCCCTTAAAGTTATTGCAGCAATGTGTCCGAGTTTGAGAGCCTGTACACAGCGAGGTGCAGAACAGTGTGAGTTTTTTAGTGTTCATCAAAATTAAACACATCGCACAACTCTGCTCCAAAACACTGCGCTTTATTAAACTAACATTTCTGGCTTCATCTTGCTAGCAGCTGTTCCACCAGCTTCTGTATCTTCTAAATTCTTTCATTGGTATCCCTGAAAAAAAGAAACATGTTCTTGGGGTTTACTTTCCAAATTCTAAAACAAACCACTACAGCAGTTACTATTAGAAGTTGAAACCTTTGTGATTTTAACAAAGTTAATCAACAATTACTTTGTAAGCATGCAAAATACTGTGTGGAAATCCCATCCCATGAAAATTTACCAGTGCAGCAGTGTGGGTACTTGCGTCTATATAACTTGGTTCTGTCCATATGTATAAAACTCTCGTTTGAAGTCATTTCTTTCAGTTTTTTAGCTGCAATCTCTGCTGACTGAAACATACATCATGCATCCTCTTGATCGTGCTGTTATTAAAGACATGTCTAAACTTGCTGTGGCCCCTCGACTCACCCATGGACATCACGGTTGTTGAGCCGTGATGTTTAACCCGCAGTGGTCTGGGGCTTGTAGGAAAGGCCGCTTAAAAAAGAAATACAACAATATCAGATCGTTCCTTAAAAAATGACCGTCCTTACAGTTTCACTTTTGCTCTCTTTAGTCCATAATTTAGTCATATCACTTGTGAAAACATCATAAATATCAATATTTACCCATAATAGATAATAGGTAATAGGTCTGTAACGAAAATACAAATGTATATATATTTTCTTTTTAACAGTTTTTTCCATCTCATATATATATTGAAAAACCTTGTATAAGTATGCGTCAAGGTAAAGTTGTCCTCGACACATCCCTCTTTTCACTGAAATTGATTATTCCTTAAAAAAGATTGCAATGATTCTGCAGACGCCCCCTCCAGCCTAGAGTCAACAAAGAGCACCTGTCTCTCTTTGTCCTGATGGTCCATGCAAAGGCAAAAATATTTAGATTGCATCTAGAAAAAGAAAAACAAACAAAACATTTCTTTCCTTGCTTTCATTGAAACACTAGTCAACATTCTCACATCCAAATCCTCAAATATTAACATCTAATTAAAATTATCTCTTTCCCTGTTGTTCTGTCTTTATGTAACTCTTTAGGTCTCACAAGGGGCTCTCATCAGTTTGTTCATTAAATAAATAACCACAATTTCAATTATAATCTTGTGTATTGTAATTACAGCTTGTGTCACTTGTTTGTTCTTATAAATTGAATGTAAGAGGAACTGCATCTTCTCTCAAATGCTAGAAACCCACTGTGAAAAAGACAACATGATGTAAGTGCATACCATTTTTGTTTAAATGTTAGCTCCACTTTTTTCTCCTCCTCCACTAATGGCTCCAAAACAGCTGTCTTAAAGTGCTGCAGTTAAATATGCTGATCCAGAGAGGACCTGCTTAATCATTTAGGAAAAAAGAAGAGAACTTTCTTGTTGGTAAGAATGATAATGAAGTGTAAAACCCTCTTGCAGTTTTTTTTTCTGGGCATGTCTAATGAGAGAGGTGCCCTACTTTAACAAAGAGTTTATCTTTTGCAGCACACACAAAAATCCAGACAAGACAAATATAGATAACATAATTAAATCAAACAATGTGGAAAGAAAATAGGAGCTCAGTTAGACGAGGAGCTTAAAATGGTGAACTGGATACTGAACAGCAAAGCCCTGGAGACATTCAAGACATACAGTTAGGATGATTTTGTGGTGATGGTAGATTGTTATTTTTGTGGTTGGTGCTAGCTGTAAGGCTCTGAGGGATTCAAATGTGGGTTTGACATAGTGTTTTTAATTAACGCTCACTCAATAAAAAAAAGCATGCTTCATTCTTCTGTTTCATCTTCTAAAATGTGTATGTTCACTCTTTTAATTAGATGGGTTCAAATAGAGGCAAACATTTCCTATATGTGAATCCCTAGTCAGATGATTTCAGACATTCCAGTGTGAGAGATACTTGCAGTATTTAGCACACAATCACTGGTAAAGCTGAATGTCTTTGCACTCTGAAAAACAGAAAGGAGCAGCATATCTGCAGAAAATCAATGATACATGTATGTGAGCTATTTCATATTCAGGGCTAAAGGTAACACTGCATCCTAACCCCCCTAATTAAGCATTTTTAAGAAGTTAACACTAAATTGTTTGACACTATAATGTAGTTGTAAAAAGATATTAAGACATTTTAAAGTCACTTAATAATTGAAAATACAACACAGTTGTAACTAAAAATATGTTCACACATTTTACATGAATATTAAGTATGAAGTATTTGTTTATCTGTTGTTTATAAGTACTTATTGAGTTTCTATAAAAACTCAGTCTGCTGATGAAGGTCATTACATGGGACTAAAAGCTCTAAGGTTATATCTGGTAAGTAGAACTTACATTTTAAATGTTTTTAAGATCAAGAATGAACCTTGAAGCTCAACAGGTTTTTATATGTTTCCTTTTCCTTTTAACATTTCCCTATATCTGCTCACATTATAGTGAGTTATACACCATTTATTAAGGTTCTATACACTGCTTATTAATGGTGAATAGGCAGGGTTAAAGTTAGGTGTTACTGTTGCAAACGATGTGTTGGTGGAAATTGTAAATATGGCGACAATGTTGGACAGCATTTATCTTTATTTAGACCAAAAACCTGTAACCTGTAAAACACCTGTAAGCTCCACGACCTTGATTACTGCCTCTTTGTGGCAGGTGCCATTATAGCTGTTATTAATAGAATAGCTGCTAACTGCACTCCAGCAGGTCGTCTATGTCGGAGGTATTCAAAGGCTCTGATCGCTGAAAACTAATGGCTTTCATTTGGATCTGACAGCTTGGTATTTGCAGGTCCCTCTTGAATTGATAGATTGCATAATTTGGAGTCATTTGTTTACCAAGCCTGTCTTGTGTGCGTTATTTCGCCTCTGTAAAACTGTAAAAGAACAGAACAGGAATTGGATATGATTAATAGGATGAGTTATAATGTTTGTGATTCTTGTAAAATAATGCTTGTGTGGGGTTTGTTTTTTCCCTAAACTCAGACAGGTTTTCTGGAATAAATATCAGTGTTATTTCTGTTTAAAGGCAGGTTAATTAAATATCTTTCAATTAATGTGAATATTAGATGTCAGTGGCAGGGGAAACATTACACTTAGCATGTGAGCTGCATTTAATTGTTCCTCAATGATGTCAGGTGATGCTGACATCTAGACTCACCCAGGGCTGTTACTGCACTGTGGCACAATCACACCAACTTGCATGGCAAGTCTCCACACAAATGATAAGCTAATGAAATCCCCAGCCCAAGTAGTCCAGAGGGAGTTTGTATATGACGGCAATCTGTGAACATCTCTAGCACAGGGCAGCTGAGATGTGATCAAAGGATTCAAACTGTGCTGCTGCAGGGAGGTAGAGGAGCTGCATTAATACACTACAAGAAACTGGTAGTTGTGGTGGTGGTGAAAAGATGGCATAATTACTAGTGTCTGTCAGGAAAACGTATGTTTGGAAAGAAGCTGAGTTACAACACAATCCTTGCTTCTGTTTTGAACCTAAGTCTGATATGTGAGAATGTTTTTTACTGATACCAGTAATTTTGGGTCTTCCTATTGATCAGTAATTTATGCCACAATTCCAGGGATTTCATGTAATATTGAGCAGGACCAAATACTTTTTCTTAGGCTTCTTTTCATCCATGTGAAGAAAACTGTTGGAGGCTAAATGTCAAAATGACTTCCACACTGCCTGCAGTAGCACACAGAGCTGAAACCCATAACCCAGACTAATGTGTTTTTTATGTGCGTCCTTCATGTCAAGGTAACCAACAGTATTCAGCTTTGTGGGTGGAAAGAGACGCATCACACTCGAGAGAACAGAGTCAAGGAAGAGCTGGCAACATGGCTGAGAGTGCATGCTAGTCCACATATAAAAGCCCAACATGCTAGTAGCTTTTCACTTGAGAGAATTTTGCCTTTGACTTCAGGTGGTCATGTAGGCTTCGTAAAGTCCTTTGGATCAATGCAAAAACACATGTACAAAAACATACGTTTTGAAACAATGAGAAACGATTTTAAAAAAGGATTGTGTTGTGACAAAGTGCATACCTTCACATCTGCCTTTGCAGCATGCACACAGATGTTGTGAAATGTTATGTGTGTCAAATTGAGTGAGTGACAATGTCAAAGACAAAATTTGGATTCAAGATTCTTTAAATTGTTCCATCAATGTTTAATTAGCAGCCTATTAAGTCTCAAAATAATGTAATGATAGTAAATATTAAAGTGGATATGATTATAAACTTTGATTTTTTATTTTAGTAAATAACTTTACAGTGTGCTAAATAATACAGCATGGTAGCATAAGAATGATGCACATATGGAACAATAAATTACATCTAGACATAAATGATCAATGAAATGGCCATCATGGTGCCAAATACATAACAGTGTGTAATGGTGGAGAACAACAATACAATAGGTCCTCTTGTGCTGTGAGGGGACTATGTTGCCAAAGTCAGATAAAGCCAGAAATGACACCATGCTGATTATCTTGTCAGTGATTATTCCTGGTGTTTATGTACAAAACAGGTTAAATGATTGTGTAAACATCAGACGTGCACAGTTTAGCACAATGATGCAACCCAATGATATGTATTAAACTGAAGAATCGATGAATACATTTAAGCAGGCTATAATAAATGACAAAAGAAGATGAATGTTTTCACTGCACAGTTTTATAAAGGTGTCCAATCTGCAGTCATGTGATGAAAGACAGATGGATGTCTACAATAAGGTTGACAGATTGAGAGCACATACATACTGCCTGATGCAATCAAAAGCAATATATGTTTGCCTTTTTTCTTTGCTTTGCTCCCTTCACAGTTCAAAAGGTAAAAGTAACACTACAAAAAAAAATAAAAAACCCACCACATGTGCTGAAAGATCTTAGTTTCCTTCTCATATTTATTTTGGCAGGTTCTAGTTCATTTTAATGATAGATAACAGCCAGTATGAGTGGCATGTGGTTTTCCCTGCCATTTGTTTGGAGTAGGGTGCCATATTCAAGCTGTGACACATTGCTGCCGCACAATGTAGAACGTAATGTATTACTGCAACCCAGCAGCATGCATTTCTGCTGAGCTGTAAGTGCATACAGCCTCTCGTTACGACAGAAATTTATGTTGCTACGTGAATAATTAAAGAGCTGTGTTTGCTCTGTAGCATTCAAGAACATGTGGAGAGCTGGTACCACAGCGTGAGCTTGCTTCAAGAATTCCATTGACTTTCAAGGAATGCAATCGTTATTAGGTCTTGGTGGTTTATTTTGGTCAGATCAGTGCAATGTGTAGGAGAGAAGGTAAGGCAGAGAGTGCCTGATGGGATCTGTAAAATTGGCAAAGTGGTAAACTGTATAGGACCTTGATGGATGGCTTGGAAGTGGGATGCAGGGTAATATTTTGAGAGAGGAAATCTCATTTTCTCCAAGCTAGCTTAAGGGAGCACTAAACTCAATCAAACATAAATGTAATCAAACATGTCATCGCTCTTTGTAGCTGTAGAGGGATCTCTCTGACCACAGACTTACAGTGCTCTCTCTCTATCCCTCTCTCGCCCTCTCCTTCATCACTCCATAAACAAAGACACAACAGTCAGAGTGGTTAAGGTCACTCTGAGGTTATATTGAAAAAGTGCACAAGGGAACCAATATATTGCTTCTGTTTGGTAAAATGTTTTTTTTCCCCCAGTTTTATCTTACTGACTAAAACTCAAATTGAATAAAAGTCCATGCAGATGTACAGCAGTTCCCAAACAAAATAAAGACACTTACTCTTAGAAACTGACAGAACCGACGCAGTAAATGAGTAATGTTTTTTGTTCTTAACATGTTTTATGTTACAGAGTATGCACATGTGTTTTTTTAGTGCCTGCGATAACAACATTGTCATGGACTGCATCGTGTGCTGGCTGACACGACCCAGACAGACTGCTGCTGTCGATATCTACTATACGTGCAATGCTTTTAGCACCTCAGCACCGAGCATACATTACGTCTCCGGGGAAAACGGAACCATAGGCATGTATCGATTAATGAGCCCTCCATTTGTAAGACACTACTAGCAGTGAAGTGGTTTTCAAAGCTCTCTATAGGTGTGTTTGGAATATAATGACAACTATACGATTGCTATACCAGAACAATTGGACAATCACAGAACCTTATATTTCAGCCACGGTGTGACAGTGAAAGCACCCGACACATGTCTGGTCTTGGCTGTGCATGTCTGAAAGCATGTGTGAAAAATATGTCTTGGGATGAGGGGGTGTATAATTACATCCCATTGGCTGGACAAAAGGTAACTATAGGCCAGCCTTTCTCAATAAATCAGGAAGTGTCAGTGTTTCTTTAGCCAACCACAAAAACAACACTTCTTTTCATGTCATGGTCTGTCCTCTCGATCAGTAAATTTTTTTTTACCATATGCTAGAAGATAGCCACGGCAGATATAGAAAGTAAATTATTTTTTAGGGTAATCAAGGACGGATGGGGTAAATTGCTTATTTCTGAATGTCCTGATTTTTCAAATACAGGGCTGAATGTAAGTGGGACTCGACAGAGCTAAAGCGTGAGCCATTACACACCTGTTATAGAGAGCTGCTTGGTGAAAATGGAATTGATGTCTTACACAACACAAATGTAATATAGATGACAGAAAAGCATGGTAGAGACACATTCGGTGTAGATATCCTGTTAGTACGTGTAGTAAGTGCACGATGAATAGGTATATTATGATGAGGCATGTACTAGTACAGTCCATAATGGGACTTTGTGTAAATTATTTATTGCTGACTTATGCACAGTTAGTTGGGAGGACCATTGCTTTGCTAAAGAAAAAAACTTTCAGTACATTGGCTGCTTTGGGGATTTAATCTGTGACAAGTCTAACTACTTGGCCAGAAAGTATGAATTAGACATTAGGCTGGGAAACAGTAATGTGGATATTAGTTGTTTAATCATAAAGCCACACTATGAAAAAGACAAAAATACATTTTAATTTAAATTTAGCTCTATGTTTGAATTTTCCACATAAAGCATTCTTAATTCTGCTAGTTTGAATTTCTCATTTTACAAAGTCCATATGTGATTAAATAAGTTATTTTAACAATCCTGTAATGCGTCTATCTATGCTTATTCTTGCTCTCTGTTTTTCACCACAGAGGCAAACTAAGCTACCTTTTTATCAGTCTAGAAAGACAGACATTGTAGGGGAAATGCGCCTTAAGAACGTGGTTTTTGCAATAAATGAATGGAAGGAAAGACAGCAAACATTCTTCATTGCCCTCAGACTTATACATGCAGTGGGCCCTTTAACTGCGCTTTGAACTGGTTGCATTTCTCCCACCACTAAGCCGTACAATGAAAACAGATTTTTAAGAGAAGGATTTGCTCAAATTGCAATTTCCCAATGCAGCTGCATGATAAATAATGTTTACCAATGGTCAATTACCATATCAAGGGATATTACTAGCTGAAGTGTAGTTGTGTGGAATGAATAGGAAAGGAAAATATTCTGAGGTTCATGCAAAGGTCTCTCTTCCATAAAGGATCTGCAAATCATAAAAGACTGGCAGGATTATAGGTTCTGATTTCTGTTGCAGATTTTCTCTTAACTGATGGAAACGTGTCAAAAGCAAGAATAATCCAAATACAGTGATTGCCTTAGCTTTCACGGTGACATTCATGTTAATAACCCTGCTTTTGAAATTATAGATAACAGACTGAGTCTACCTCTAATTCCCCATATTTCATGGCAGTGATTATCAAATGTTGGTCCCACACCACGTAATCATCTGTATCCTTAACCAGAACCATTAAACAACACACTGCAGCTTTGTGGGTTTCGTAATAATTCTTCTTGTGTGCTCTGTCTTAGGCTGCCCACATCTACTTAGAAAATGATTTGAATTACAGATTAGCATTGATAGTGATCCCAACACCAATGGGCGACTATATGTGCATTATTTCCTTAACTCTTTCTGATCACACATGGATCGTTCCTCTATTGTTTGTATAAGATCAATCAACTACATCAGAACAAGGAAAGGCATTACTTAAATTACTCTTTGGTGAAAAGCTGTGATCCTTAGAAAACTGCAAGGCTTGGATTGGATGGCATGTTTCATTTTGTTTAAGTATTGATAAGGCAGGGCTGTGACTTTGAGGTGATTGATTTTGGATTGAAGAAAAGGTCATGTTTAATGACTTACAGATGCTTCATGCCAGCCGTAATCCATTCCAATATTAGGCAAGTAAATATCAGACAGACCATTTAATTAAAGTGAAAAAGGATTTAATTAATCCTTTTTTTCCTTCCTTATATTTTACTGTATGTATAGATGCTACACAAGATTTGTGAGCTGCAGATAGATAGCAAGAAACCTATTACAGATCACTTTAGTTGTATTAAGACTGATGTCCAAACTGTGTGGTATGCAGGGTAACAAGATCCACCAAGTGCTGACAAAACCCTGTGACATGCAATAGAGCTCAATGGTCCCTGGCTTGTTTTTGCATGTTGGACTCACAAAGTAATTATTTGGTGAAAAACTATCAGAGACTGGCTTGTCACGCAACTAAACAGAAAAAAAATTACAGAATAATAAAGAAAATACACCAGTAAGTAAGACAATCCCATTTAGGTATCCGACACCCAGAGATGAAATAAACGACACCTATTTCATATCAATCACAGACTCTTGCTCTAACTTTACTGTATTTTCCATTTTAGTTCAGATTCGTTTCTTAAATTTGAATGTAGAGCAAAACAACAAGTCTTTTCAAGTTTCCTTTTCTACCAATTAAAATGGCCACTTAAACACATTTACATTATCACTGTATTTAATTCAAGAAGTCTCATGATTTTAAGCTGTCCTTAAGTCATGCCACATTTGATATTAGAAAATAAGGAAATTGTGCCACACAACTTACTGTACAAATTGCTATGCGAATGCATTGACCCAAGAAGCAAGAATTCTTTGTTGAACACTTTTATGAAACACAAATCAAAGCCTACACTCTTTTTGTTTCGGTCTTATGAATGAGTCACTGAGCGATATATACATGTTAATGATGGCTTGAGGATGTCAGTAAAAGCTCTTGAGCTGTTACCCGTCAGAGAAGGCACAGAAAAGTTGATGTGATAACCTGTCTTCAGGGACCACTTGACTCTCATTTCACTTTCCTATTAACTGCCAGTCCCCATGTCTCCGTCCTCCACCCTCAAGTACATTGATTTTTCACAAGAGTAAGGTTTCAGACTATGCTAAGATTGCTTAGATTTGGATAATTTTAGACTTTTTGGAATGGGGTCCGATACTGAGGTGGAGTGTTAAGTGTTCTGGTATTACAGTATTACTACATAGATGAATTGGCTATCCAACACCACGTGCATTGTTGTGTATTGTTGTGTGAGTCTACACGTCTACACGTTCTCGCTTTGTTGTCAATGGGGCAATAAATTCACACAGTTTATTCAAAAGAAGTATTTGTACCGTCGAATATTGTCTCATAACTGTTGTCAAAGCATTCCAGCTTCTACTACAATGCTGCAACACAGCTAACAAGCTAACAAAGCTTCCTCTATTTTCGACTCTCTTGCTCTCCATTCCCTCACAGGTCACCCCTGTGAAGATGGCTTGCTATCGGTCAACTGACTAAATTGCTGGTTGAAGATCTGCATGGATTCTGCCTTAAACTTTTGCCACAAACAATGTTTTGACTTAGGCCTAATCAAGGCAGGATTAAAATACCATGGGCCCTGGGGTTACGACTTTTTCAAGGCCCTCCCCCACCACCCCAAGCACCATCACAATTAACTATTGGCCTGTCCAACCTGCACAAACATCAGCCACACTTCATTTGCTTACAATAATCATGCATCTACAATCATTCTTAATAGTTTAATTTTATGACCGTGGAGGCACCAAACATTTCTGAGTTTCGTATGAATTCTTTGAAGTGCTTTATTTCATCAACAAAGTCCTCCTGTAAATCTGAATAGTATTTCTTCTGAAGAACTGTAGCTGCTGAACAAAGTTCTTGAGATGAGAAGATGTTAATTTTATTTAGAAATCAAAAGTTGATATTCAGTGCATTATAGGATTCATGCGTTAGTAGCCTGGGCTTGGGCACACCACCTTGTGTCAGATAATGACTTCAGAGTCTGAATTCTCCTGTTTGCGTTCAGTTCGAGGCCTGATGTGACAATCTGCCGTCGTGAAGTGGAGTTTGAGCAGAAGTTGAATACACTTTCAACAAACGTGAACAAATGTATCTGTATGAAGGCAGCAGTTCACTGTATGTGTGTGACTTTTGATTGGCAAGAATTTCATGAAGCATTGCTGTATAGATCTCTGTATACACATAGTGCATAATAAGTATGAGATGGTCTGTGTGTGATATGTCTGGAGTGGAATCTACACTAATGGAAAAATACTTGGCTATTTGATTGTCATTTATAATTTCTGACAGAACTCGTTCCATTATTTATTAAACAAACTCATCACAAAGTGTCTGATCAGTTCTAAGCAATGCAAAGAGCACCCCATTATTGGGCAAGACAAATGTGTGTGTCCCCTCTAAAGGCAAGCTCATGCTCAGATAAAGGTTTCACAGCAGCTACGACCCTTTTCAGCACTTCTGTCTCAAACTGTTGACGCAGTCCAAAATCAATCTGTTCCTTCTCCGTGGTTCTGTTCATCCAGACGAGCATACCCTTGCAATGGTCCTCCGAACCTTCATGCTCAACAACACGCTCTCCTGCGTGCTTCCAGTCGTTAAAATCACAACCAGCAAACTTGGAAGCATTCTCACTGTTACCAAACAACTGGCAGACAAAGCAAAACACACATCCTTTTAAGGGTCAGTAGAGAAGCAAATTGTGTGGTACAGATTCACTGTTGACAAGTTTTCGGGTAAATACACTTTTTGAAAAGCTTCTCTTTTGGTGCTTGTATTGTTGTTCAGATGCTGAGAAATCACTTTCCCGATTCTGCCACTGGATCGGTCCTTTCTTAACCCAATAGTCCACTGCATCCTTCTTGATTGCCCCCGGTATGCTGGGTCTGTGCTAGTGCATGCAGCTGCTGGGCCCTTGGCGGGTGTGTCTGGGGCTGGAATAACTTGCAGCCGCTGGTCGGATTCAGTATTAACAGCTGTTGATGTCCCAGGGCTGAGTTCTTCTACAACGGATTCTGAGGCCCCAGTGTTAATTAGTGGGAGTTGACAAAAGCAACACTTTAAAATTAGTATAGACAGCAAAATTATAATAATAATTGATTTGGGCCTGTCCTGAATCCTGACTGTTATTTAACCTAGCTAGCCTGCTAGATACTAAACCTGTGGAAGCAGGTGATAATGCCACCGGTGTCTTTGTGGTTTCCCTTGTCAGCTCTGCTACTAGTACTGCTGCTGGAAGGATTTTGGTCATCTCAAGCTCGGGGCGTGCAGCTCTGAAATATCCTGTCAGGTTGGGGACTTTTCTTAAAAGCTGTGACTCCCGCTGCAATTTCTCTCTTTGATTTCACATTTCTTTTCAGACCTTTTTACAAATGTTTCTTTTGAAGTAAGTTTCCACTCAAGCCAGTCTTATTGCAGTATAACAGTTGAAAGACAGCAACTAATTCACTGCTCAATAAAGACAGGCACGTCATGCATTTACCAATCACAACCCTTTATTTTTTCAAGATACACACACACACACACACAGCAGATGTGGCTAAGTACCACACAAAGTCAAGCCTCCCAGTGAATCCCCCCCCTTACTGTTTAGGAAATTTGTCAATTCTATCGACCATCCTGAGAGTAACAGCAATTTTATGTTTCTTGAGCAGATTACAACAGATCATTTCTATATATTACATAAGGACTTGGCTATCTCTAAGAAACAATACAGTATACCTGCTTCAGCCCAAGAAGAGATGTTTCCCAGTCATAGTGGGTCGTCTAGAATCAGTGAGAGTCACACACACATATCACAGACTTTCCATCATACCATTGCTCTATTTATAAGCCTCCCCACACACCAGTCCTACTCTCCAGGGAGGTCATTAATTTGCCTCTCTGTCAGTGGTATGCCCCACAAAAAGTCCATCAAAACTTACAGGCTGCTTATCTATATGGATACATTTGCTACACTAGAAATTACAGCCATCTGAATTCTCATTACAAAGAAGTTGTTTAATTACTGTGTCATGACAAATGCCGTAAGAAGCCCATAAGATAGATGACCCTCTTATATTTGTTCCTTGTGTTTTAGTTTCAGACAAAATTAAATTATTCCACAACAGTTATATAACATTTTAGTTCTGGCTGCTCTGGATAATAGGACAAAGCCAACTTATCTTATGGCATAGCCCAGTGCATACATTAGCTCTAAAGGACAATCTACTTAATGTTGCCCAAACACTCCACAGTGTTGATACTATTCTTCTTCATTACTTTTTTCAATTCATCTATACAGCGATAAGATGAAGGACATAAAAGGTGGAGGACCAGATGTTTTCTAGTGGAGATAAAGTAATCTGTAGATAATTGTAATGCAGTCTGTGACTCCGATGACCTCGGGTTGCTTCATGTGTGGCTGTCCATTCTCAACTCCTGCCTCAGCATTTATCAGCGAACTTCAATAGTAGGTTGACCCCTTGACCTGCATGAGCTTATATCGTGCTTTTCATTCCAGGCATAGTGCCA
Organism: Nannoperca obscura; assembly: GCA_036024295.1. Taxonomy (NCBI): domain Eukaryota; kingdom Metazoa; phylum Chordata; class Actinopteri; order Centrarchiformes; family Percichthyidae; genus Nannoperca; species Nannoperca obscura. The sequence continues at coordinate 34,503 of JAVQJL010002537.1, forward strand.
CGTTGGCTGTGAAAGGTGTTTAATGAACTGTCTTGTAAGAAGAAGGTTGTGCTTGCCCATCAGCACTCATCCCTCCCCCCTGTTTCTGCATCACTTTCTTATTTACAGCCATATCTCGGCTGCTTTTTGCTGAGCTAGGGTGTTTTGCCCGAATTGGAAAGCCCTGGAGGTGTGAATAGTTCATCTGTAGAAAGATACATCATTTGTCGGGATTTGCATGTTGCAAAGTCGACTGTGAAGAACGGGGGGGGGGGGGGAAACCTGATACTCGCACTTAATCCATCTGATTTTATACACAGAAAGTATCACATCCGAGATAAAGGAAACACTGTTGATTTCAAAAGCTAAATTGGATGTATATAACATAATATTTCTTACAAATATTCCGGAAGAACCTCATAGTTGCATCTATTGGTCTGTAACACCAGCCACTGGTCAATGGTTCTTTGTTAAAAGCTGCTGGGAGTGTGTTCATCCGATCATTGTTGATTTGCTCAATATTGATTAGTGTGCACATGAATGGGAGACTTAAAATAGAATAAAGGGTTTTCATATGTACATTGTTGAATGATTGTTTATTCCTAATATTCTTTTTCACAATTAATGATTTGTTTTATTCCCCACAGAGACTTTGCAGTCAGCTGTCTTGACTTTAGCACTACAATAATCAGATATTTGTTAGTTTGCTTTGTGCAGAACACTACTATAATCAATACAGAGGAACAAATACACTAGATTCTTTTTAGTAGAGGCAAAAGCACATTGAAGCACCACTTCTTTTTGTTTTGAGGTACAGCAAAGTCATTTACTGGGAAAGACTGCAATTTACCATAAATCCAAACGTCATATTCCTCCAATAATCTACAGAGATTATTTGATCTCAGTGTAAAAGGTAGAGAACAATCTTATTAAGGCAAGGCAAGTGATTTATTCTCCAATGGAGCGATAGTCAGAGACACTTATGTTAAGGAATTGACCATTTATAACTAAAAGGTTATGCTCTTTGAGGGAGCTCTCAAAAAATCTGAGCAGCAATGTGGATCCTGCTGGGAGACCCAATCCCCCTCTTGATGAACACATAGATGAAGATATCATGTTTTTTTATTATTATTTAACCAATTGATATAAATGAGGTGGACAAAATAATGTAACATCTGTCAGTATAACACAATACAATTCAACCGCACTACAAACTACAGCCTCCAAATGATAATAAAGTTGAATCAACACCTCTCTAAAAAACTGAACATTACTGTATACCCTTCATGAAGGTAGTATTTATTGCAGGACTGTTGCATTAGACTGCATTAGTTTCAGTTAGATGTACCTAATAAACTGGCAACTGACTGTATTTGAGTGAGTCACATTTACAAAAGGGGCAGAAGTGGGCAGAAGGTCATTGATGGATGGGGTTAGCTAGCACCCCAAAAATCACATTTGATTGGATACATGTCTGTATATGTATATGGCTGGGCGTTTACAATGAGTCAAAATATTTTAACATTTTACAAAAGAAAGCGTGGGATTATGATGAAAGTTTATTTTTGACATATATTTGACTTATATCAAGATACAATGGAAAAATGAACAGAGACAGAGTTAGAACTTTGTTTTAGTTTCTGTTTAGATCCAAATAAATTTAATTCTATGAGATAGCCTTCCCAAATACTCCAACCACTAATGGAATTAAATCAACAGAATTAATGAGAATGGATGCCTCCTTTCAACTTTAACAGACTCAATCCAAACTGACATTTAAAGAAACAAGTGATATACCTACACTGGTGGAGCCACTTCTTTGAAAGACTGTTGAGAGTGTTTTTGTTCTAACTGCATTCATCTGTTTGGCGTCTCTGAAGGAATTCTAATTTATACCTCACATGGGAGCTGTTTTATATGTAGACAAGAGAAGAAATAAAAGTGGAATAACATCATAAATATATAATAGCCTCTCTATTGTTACATAGTTTTGTGCTGAGTCTGGGCTGCATCCTGAACATTTAGGTAAGGATCATGAAAAGGACATGCAGTGATCCTAAACTCATTGTTTAGGATTTACAGCACTGTGTTCAGATGTTTTTCAGGTGTTGCATATTCCCATAATCTTTTCCACACTACAACAGATCAGAATTCTTATGGGGAAACACTGAAAACAATAAAGTGACCCATATTGTCTAGAAATATGTACATTTAACCGATGCACCAAGCAGAGAAACAGCCTCTCTTGAGCAAACTCCCAAATCGCAAAAGATTTTAGGTTTGCTGCAGTGCAAAATAAACACAATTAATGTAACGCTTAAAGGAGCAGGAAGTTGCCTGGAGGAAGTGTTCCCACTAAACTAACTAAAATAGATCAAAACTATGGTGTTTGTTTCCTTACAGATTTAAAAGTTGCAGCATAAGGCATGTAGTCTACACTCTTTAATGAGATCAACACAAAATACAGTATTCTGCCTAACCTCATCTGTTATATTTGACGTCAATACTGCCTAACCCTGCAGGTAGAATTCTGTGGTAAATGTAGTTTAAAATGTAGGCAGTGTTGTTTTAAATGCTGGTTCTCATGATGGGAATATTAAGTCAAAGCCGTATCAAGTTTTTGTTTTGCAAGGTTTTCTATTGGAGTTTACATTTCCCTGCTGGCACAGTTGTATTAAGAGGTGCTTAAGCCTGGCTTGCTGGTTGATAGAAGCTCTTCACATCAACAACAACACTTGTTTACTTTGTTTATTTGAGACAAGTCTTCACGTTACACTCCGGATTCAGTTTTGCTTGTCGTTGTAGTTTTGTCTTTGTGAACAATACAACCAGGCAGCACTGGTCTCTCTGACCTCTATTTGTCTTTAGTCCTCCCTCTGAAATGAGCCTACCCCTCCTAGATTCCTCCTTCCTTTATGGAAATGGCTCGCTCACAAATTTTACATATTATGTCTTAGACAAGCACAAATATTTGAACCAATATACATACTTTCTGATCATTAGCCAGGTGCGGAAGACACAGGAGTTCATTATTTACATTATTTAGTTTGTGAATACCTGACCAGTTAGGACAGATAAGACATTTGCTAAATCTGAATTAAAATCAGCTTTATCTGTAGTGAAGAGGCAGCTGGAATATATGCCTCGCATTTAAATGGACTGAAAGAAAGTTTATTTAAGGTTCTACATCTGTTGAATTTTTTATAGCTGTAAAAGCACTCGACTCTGAAATGGACTTCCCGGGCACCCTCCCCAGGGTGTGTCTACTGTACCTAACCCATAGAGCCTCGCCTAGACTTGTACAGTGTGCATTAAAAATGAGGAAAAGGAAAATACAAGATAATGTGCGGCTTAACACCCACTCAGAGAACCAGTTAATTTGAGCAACTGTTATAACAGTGGATGTGAAAGTAAAAAAAAAAGGGATCAATCAGCAAAGTCCAAAGGTGAACGGCATGATTTGATGATAACAAATGTTCATTTGAGTGTTCTGTTATGTGGTCTAAGCCCCTGTTAAAGATACCCTAGTAGTTGGTTTTTTTTAAGGTAAAGTGGTATGGCAGGGCAGACCTTCAACAATCATGTAGTTTATTAGGCAAGACACACAGTAATGTATAAAAATACCATATATATATATATATATACACACAGTATAGATATGGCATATAGATGTACTTGGGATATTGTACGTATAAGTATATGCACAGTGTTAATTGTGCCACTTTTACATATGGCTGAATATACCTTAAGTTAAGAGCTTTAACATTAACTTTCAAGGTTGAGTAACTCGAAAGTTTATGGCAACTTACCTTAATATATACAGAATAAAATTTTTCTTTTAGAAGCTCCTTAGAAGCACAGTCATTATTAATTGACATCTCATCTTTCATGCTAAAGCAGATAAGTTAACAGTCTCTCTCTCTTCCATCCGTCTTTACTTTGTCTCGTCCGACTTGATTGCTGACGCTGAATATGCGGAGGTGAGAGAAAAGGAGGAAGGAGCAATAGTGAAACGATTTGGGACATGCCCTCTGTAAATGGAGCTGATGATGCCAAATTGTGTGAAGTGGCTCCCTGAGGTCCACCTGCAGGGAATACTTATCTGAATTCCCAATCACTTTAGATTGTGATGTCTAGATAAGATGAATGTTGTTTAACAAGACTAAGCTCTGTTACACCAGGGCTACACCACCAACCTGAGCAGCGCGTGGCGGCTACCTCGCTGAAATGCTGCGTCTCGCCGGCGAGTGTGTCCACACACAGGGAGTGCTGCTGCTGCCAGCCCTATCTTTCTACACTGAGTTTGCCTTTGATAATAGCCATCAGTAATAGATAGCATTTATATTAAGTTTAAAAGTCTGTACCACATTCTACAGATAGATATTGAACTGAAACAGAAAGGTATACTGTTGCTGGTTTGATGTTAATATAACAATCATATAACTATCATTTTCACTGTGTATTTCTGCTGAGAACTCCGTGTGGCATGCAGGAAAAAATAGGCGAGACTCCGTGTGCATCGCGTAACCAAGAGGTTACTCTCTGGTTGGCGGTGTGGCCCAGCCGTTAGGCTATACCTAAGCACAGCACTACTTTGAGCTAATTGCTAATGTCGGCATGCTGTCATGCTCACAATGAAAATGCTTACATTCTGATGCTAAGCAGGTATAAGGTTTACCATGTTCACCATCTTAGTTTAGTATTTTAGCATAGGCCCTACTAACATTTGCTAATTAACACTAGATACAATGTACATTTGAAACTGTCAGGGATGCCACTGGTTTTGCAGGTATTTAGTCATAAACCAAAGTACACAATGACAATTTGACCTGATATTGGTCAAAAAAGTAAGAGGATCACAAAAGTTATTACAATGCATCCATAGGGGAACATGAATGTTTGTACTAAATGTCATGACAATCTATTCAACTGTTGTCATGATCTTTCACTAAAAGCCAAAAAGGTCAACCTGCTGGCGGCGCTACAGGAAAAGTCAGGACTCACTAAATTGAGTAGGATTAATTCTCAAGACCACAAATGTCTGTACAAGATTTTCTGACAGTCCATCCAGTAGCTGTAGAGATATTTCAATCTAGACTACAAGATTGTTTTTTTTATTTTAGCAACTGTACTGATGATCAGTGGGGATTGCTTCAGTGTTTCCAGTCAGTGTAAGAACTCGCCCAACATACTATTCACTAGCAAGGAACACACCCTCCATATGATACGTTTAAAAGATTTATTGAACAGAGGTACATGTTGAATGTTTGAATATTGCTGATGGTTTGGGGAAGCTTCGTGGGGACGTCCGCCGTGGCA
>JAVQJL010002543.1:0-14367 GCA_036024295.1 Nannoperca obscura
GTGTGTGTGTGTGTGTGTGTGTGTGTGTGTGTGTGTGTGTGTGTGTGTGTGTGTCTGTGTGTGTGTGTGTGTGTGTGTGGCAGTATGGGACCACCCCTCTGATCTGGGCCTCCAGGAAAGGACACTTTGACTGTGTGATGCACCTGCTGGAGAACGGAGCCGACGTCGACCAGGAGGGGGCGGTACGACCCCACCCTTCACCACACCATCACTGCATACTACTGCAGTACTGTACTGTATAGTGCTGTAATACTGCAGTATTGTACTGCATAGTGTAGTAGTACTGCAGTATTGTACTGTATAGTGCTGTAATACTGCAGTATTGTACTGCATAGTGTAGTAGTACTGCAGTACTGTACTGTACTGTATAGTGTAGTAGTACTGCAGTATTGTACTGTATAGTGTAGTAATACTGCAGTACTGTACTGTATAGTGCAGTAATACTGCAGTACTGTACTGTATAGTGCAGTAATACTGCAGTATTGTACTGTATAGTGCAGTAATACTGCAGTACTGTACTGTATAGTGCAGTAATACTGCAGTACTACTGTACTGTATAGTGCTGTAATACTGCAGTACTGTACTGTATAGTGCAGTAATACTGCAGTACTGTACTGTATAGTGCAGGAATACTGCAGTACTGTAAAGTGCAGTAGTGCTCGTTGACGCTTGCTTCTGTCCTGACTGTGGGACTTCGGTGCAGAACTCCATGACAGCTCTGATCGTGGCGGTGAAGGGCGGCTACACCGAGGTGGTGAAGGAGCTGCTGAAGAGGAACCCCAACGTCAACATGACCGACAAGGACGGGAACACGGCGCTGATGATCGCCGCCAAGGAGGGCTACACCGAGATCGTCCAGGACCTGCTGGACGCCGGGACCTACGTCAACATCCCAGACCGGGTGAGAACACGTGACACAGCTTACAGCCAGCAGGGGGCGGCGCTGCTCTCGAGACGCCACGGTAAACACTGTCCTCTGTGTGTGTGTGTGTGTGTGTTACAGAGTGGCGACACTGTGCTGATTGGAGCAGTGAGGGGGGGGCACGTGGAGATCGTCAGAGCTCTGCTGCATAAATACGCTGACATCGACATCAGAGGACAGGTGAGGACAGACCGTGAAGACACCTGTCAGTCATGTAGAGGTGAGGTCTCACTCTGCTGTGTTTCCAGGAGAATAAAACCGCTCTGTACTGGGCCGTGGAGAAAGGAAACGCCACCATGGTGAGAGACATCCTGCAGTGTAACCCCGACACCGAGACCTGCACCAAGGTGAGACACACCTGACACACCTGATACATCACACCTGCAGGTCATCAACTGTCATCATCTGCAGGGCTGCATCTGTGATAGAGGAGCGACGCATTCTGTATATCCATTTATAAATCTGCTGTGGTACACCTGTTCAGATGATACACCTGTTCAGGTGATTGGAGGCAGGTGTACTGACGTTGTGTGATGCTTTCTGTCTCAGGACGGAGAGACTCCTCTGATCAAAGCCACCAAGATGAGGAACATTGAGATTGTGGAGCTGCTGCTGGATAAAGGAGCCAAAGTGTCGGCTGTGGACAAGGTGATCGATCAATGATAATCAATGTTTTCTGAACTGCGTATTTGTTTATATTAACCACGGCTTCCTGTTGTTCCAGAAAGGAGACACGCCCCTCCACATCGCCATTCGTGGGCGGAGTCGCCGTCTGGCCGAGCTCCTCCTCAGAAACCCCAAAGATGGCCGCCTGCTGTACCGACCCAACAAAGCCGGAGAGACTCCGTACAACATCGACTGCAGCCACCAGAAGAGCATCCTCACTCAGATCTTTGGAGCTCGTACGTTCAGCCCCTGAACAAGATCAGCACCTGAGCTTCCGGCTGCTGTCAGTGTACTAACACACCTGTGTACTAACACACCTGTGTGTCTGCAGGTCACCTGTCCCCCACAGAGACAGACGGAGACATGCTGGGCTACGACCTGTACAGCTCGGCACTGGCTGACATCCTGAGTGAACCCACCATGCAGCCGCCCATCTGTGTGGGTCTGTACGCACAGTGGGGCAGCGGCAAGAGCTTCCTGCTGAAGAAGCTGGAGGGTGAGACACAAACACACACTCACACACACAGAGACACACACACACACACTCACACACACACACACACACACACAGAGACACACACACACACACACACACACACAGAGACACACACACACTAACGTCTCCTGCTCCTCAGACGAGATGAAGACGTTTGCTGGGCAGCAGATCGAGCCGTTGTTCCGCTTCTCGTGGCTCGTCGTGTTTCTGTCTCTGCTGCTCTGCGGCTCCGTCGCTGTCGTCCTCGGCTTCAGCGTCGACCCCAGGCTGGCGGTGGCCGTGTCGCTCAGCCTGCTGGCGCTGCTCTACCTGTTCTTTGGTAAGACACGACGTGGCGAGAGCACGTGAGGTCACTTCCTGTTCCTGCCGTGTTTACATGTCCCTGTCCCCCCCCCAGTGGTGGTGTACTTCGGCGGGCGGCGGGAGGGCGAGAGCTGGAACTGGGCGTGGCTGCTCAGCACCCGTCTGGCCCGGCACATCGGGTACCTGGAGCTGCTGCTGAGGCTGATGTTCGTGAACCCGCCGGAGCTGCCGGAGCAGAGCACCAGAGCGCTGCCTGTCAGGTAACACTGCTGACCTGGAAGACCAGTCGGGGGGGTCATGTTGTACTGACCACAGCCTCAGTGACATGATGTCGTGCTGATGATGTCATGCTGATGATGTCATGCTGATGATGTCGTGCTGATGATGTCATGCTGATGATGTCATGCTGATGTTGTGCTGCAGGTTCCTGTTCACGGACTACAACCGCCTGTCGAGCGTCGGTGGAGAAACGTCGATGGCCGAGATGATCGCCACGCTGTCCGACGCCTGCGAGAGGGAGTTCGGCTTCCTCGCTACACGTCTGTTCAGAGTGTTTAAAACAGAGGAGACGCAAGGTAACACACACACACACACACACACACACACACACACAGAGACAAACACAGAGAGACACACATACACACACACACACACACAGAGACACACACATACACACACACACACACAGAGACACACACACACACACACACACAGTAAGTGAGCTCTTGTTCTTCAGGGAAGAGGAAGTGGAAGAAGACGTGCTGCGTCCCGTCCTTCATCATCTTCGTGCTGGTGCTGGCGTGCCTGCTGACCGGCATGGCGCTGCTGGCCGTGTTCCGGGTGGACGGGGGGAACCGGACGGTGAACGGCGTGCTGGTGGCCGTGGGCAGCGTGGTCGGTCTGGCTCTGCTGCTGAACTGCAGGACGTGGTGGCAGGTGACCGACTCGGTGCTGAACTCTCAGAGGAAGAGGCTGCACGGCGCCGCCAACAGGATGCACAAGCTGAAGAGCGAGGGCTTCATGAAGGTGAGGGTCCGACACCTACTGACACAGACCCACAGCAGGAGTCCAGGACCCTGCTGGACCTGGTTCTGAACCTGGTTCTGAACCTGAAGACCAGCAGCCTCTCCTGTCTGTGTGTTGTGGATCTGTTCCTTCGTGCATTGATACTCAGAGATCAATGCCTTCACGTCCTTCCTGCAGGTGCTGAAGCACGAGGTGGAGCTGATGGCGAGGATGGCCAAGACCATCGACGGCTTCACGCAGCACCAGACGAGGCTGACGGTCGTCATCGACGGCCTGGACTCCTGCGAGCAGGACAAGGTGCTGCAGATGCTCGACACGGTGAGGACACGTGAATATAATCAATATTTCATAATCAATCAGTACAAACACATTTATATCTCAGTGATCAATACAGGACCAGAAACACTCAGAGAGACCATCTGGTTTTTCAGATTAAAAGCCTTCCAGGTCTTTTGAGTACCGGGGGACTTTTACTGTGAAACATTTGAGCTGGAAGTTCAGTATCAAAGTAAAACAGATTCTAGTCTGTGTGACAGCTGGTCTGGGGGGGGGGCAGCTACGGTAAGTCCAGAGGGACAAACCTGAGTGACGGAGCCTCGTCCTGCAGGTGCGGGTGCTGTTCTCCAAAGGCCCCTTCATCTCCATCTTTGCCAGCGACCCCCACATCATCATTAAAGCCATCAACCAGAACCTGAACAGCGTCCTGAGAGACTCCAACATCAACGGACACGACTACATGAGGAACATCGTGCACCTGCCCGTCTTCCTCAACAGCAGAGGACTCTCCAGCGCCAGGAAGATGTGCGCCGCGGCACCGGCCAACGGGGACGCCGCCAACGCCGAAGGTAACCATGACGACAGGCGTGATGACACAAGTGCGTCTTCTGTACCGGTGCTATATTTACCTGTCTGTCTCTTTCTGTCTGTCTGTCGTCTGCCTGTCTGTCTGTCAGGAGGTTGGCATGAGGAGTTGGACAGGAAACTGTCTCAGCACAGTTTGGGAGAATTAACCAAGTTTGGCAGCAAGACGACACTAAACCGCAGGGTGAGTGTGTGTGTGTGTGTGTGTGTGTGTGTGTGTGTGTGTGTGTGTGATTGATTGACTGATTGTTGACTGATGATGTGACCATGTGACCCGTGTGTTCAGGACACGTACCGGCGCCGGCAGGTGCAGCGCTCGGTGACCCGTCAGATGTCGTTCGACCTGACGAAGCTGATGGTGACGGAGGACTGGTTCAGTGACATCAGCCCGCAGACCATGAGGAGGCTGCTCAACATCGTCTCCGTCACAGGTCACCGATCACCGATCACTCATCAATACCAGTGCGGATGTTAAACCCGTCAGGACGCTAAAATGATCTCAGACTTAGTGAGACCCGAGTCGGGTCAGAGCAGCTCCGTGTGGATCCTGTTCTTTATCTTTGGGGTTAAAAGTACAAACATCCTCTTCCTGTTTACTCGCAGGTCGTCTGCTGAGAGCCAATCAGATCAGCTTTAACTGGGACCGTCTGGCATCCTGGATCAACCTGACGGAGCAGTGGCCCTACAGGACGTCCTGGCTCATCCTGTACCTGGAGGAGACCGACGGGGTCCCGGACCAGGCCACGCTCAAGACCATCTACGAGAGGTCAGAGGTCGCGCTTTATTTCCCCTCCACTGAAGAGTCTTGTGCCTCGGGATCGTGACCACGGCGTGTTTCCTCTCGCAGGGTGTCGAAGAACATCCCCACCACCAAAGACGTGGAGCCTCTGCTGGAGATCGACGGAGACGTCCGCAGCTTCGAGGTCTTCCTGTCGTCCCGAACACCCGTCCTGACGGCCAGAGACATCCGGACCTTCCTGCCCTGCACCGTCAACCTGGACCCCAAACTGAGAGAGATCATAGCAGGTAGCCCCTGACACTGATGCTAATGCCAATGCTAATGCTATAGTGATAGAGATAGTGATACTGATACTGGTGCTAGTTTTCTCTGATCCAGATGTTTTCTGTCTGATCCAGATGTTCGTGCTGCCCGGGAGCAGATGAATATGGGCGGAGTTACGTACCCGCCCCTCACCCTGCAGGAGGCCCAGCCCCGCCCCACCTCGGTCTACAGTCAGGTGTCGTCGGCGTGCTCGCCCTCCGCCTCCTTCAGCGGCCCCTTCAGCCAGCCAGCAGGGGGCGGCGCCTCCCAGCAGCCTCACAGCAGCTACTACAGCGGCATGGCCGGACCCCAGCACCCCTTCTACAACAGGGTGAGTGCAGGCTCCGCCCACCACACCTGCTGATGTCCTTCATAGTGACACGTGACAGGTCCCTGAGGTTCAACCAGTCCAAAGCCTCGCCGCCGACTCACCCGCTGCAGACAGCTTCCTGCTCACCTGGTTCAGTTTCACCTGTTTTGTTTGGTTGAGTTTGTCTGTGCTGGATGTTCCACAGCGACTCTCTGCTGCAGGTGTGACTGACGCACTGAGTCACTGCTGGATTTTACTGTTTTAAGTTGCTCCTTTTTGTTGTTCATGTTCGAATCATCTCCATGAACATTATTTTGATTTTCTGACCCCCCCCCAGCCATATTTCCCCCACCACCTTTACCACCTTCCACGCCCACTCGTGGCCTCCTACCCATCACACCTTCATCTACGCCCACTACCTAAACCCTCCTTCAGCCGGGACGCCACAGCTGCACCTGTAAGTACGACACCTGGAACCTGAATGTATTAAACATCGAGTGATGGGGGGGGCGTCTGTGTCTCATTGTGTTTATCTGATTTCCTGTTTCAGTTTTCAGTTTTCACTCTTTGTTGTATTTATTTCCCAATAAGTCCGGTTGTGTGGAAGCCCATTTACACCAGGAAAAGGAAGATAAGATAAACCTTTGTTAGTCCCTCACTGGGGAAATTGCAGCGCTGCAGCAGCAAAGGTGACGGTGCAAACGATTGATAGATTTAAAAAAGCAAATGAAAATAAATAATATTCACATTTAGGAAGCTGCAAATATTTATTTTTACATTCAAAAATTTTTTTTAATTATTAATCTGTTTTCAGAATTGTTGCAGATTGTTTTTTTGCAGATCAATTAATCACTACATCCACTAATTATTTAAGCTGTAATCAAAATCAGACATTAAGAAATCAATATTTTGGCATTTTAAGTCAAAACTATGTTTCATTTAATCTAGTTTTTATTATTTTCTTGGCATGAATGAGCTTCCATACTTGGCCCCGACTCCACTTTAATATATTCAGTCACTCCAAACGTTTCACTTCCTGGTTTTCTTCCTCTTTCTTCTTCTGCTGTTGACGGCTCCACTCGGCTCTTCTTCTGTGGTTTGTGGGGAACATGTTTTAATGTATAAAAGCTGAGTTGTAGTTTTTCTTCTTCTGATGCCCTGAAACTGAAAACAAGCAGAAAATATTGTCAGCAGTCATTTCCACTCGTCTGTCGTTCAGATGTTTTCTCTCCAGCTGTGCTTCATTCATCACCTGTCTGTCTGTCTGCCTGTCTGTCTGTCTGCCTGTCTGCAGTATAAGGTTTCATCTTTGAAAAGGAAGCAGGTATTGAACTCTTCCTTCCTTCAGCTTCCACATTCAGACTAACTCCCTCTGAACTGCTCTGCCTCCTACTACGTTTCCCAGCATGCACCTGGACTAGCCTGTAGCTTCAGTAGAGTAGTTTGACCTGCCGGCACTTTGGTTTTGAAACCTTTTGGTTTGACCTTTGACCCCTTCCCAAAAACCCTACTGCTGCCCCCCCACCCCACCCCCATGCACTGTAAATTAATGATAAAATATGAAATATTATTATGTTATATCTGAGTTTCCGTACCAATACCAAATCAATACCTTAATAGATTTTCAACAAATTATGTCTCATCAATACATCCGTGTTAAATAAAGAACTACATAAAATATTGTTCCAGATTTTATTAAGAAATATTGATTGAAAGATAAACGATCTTTAAATCTATAATCAATCTATAAATGCTCAGAGATTATTGAGGGTTTTTTAGCTTTGAACTATTGATAAATTATGAACCTAGTTAATTGATCTGGGAGGATCTTTACTGAACTTCTTGTGTGCTGAGTTTTTAAACAGGAATCAAACCTACGTGTTTGTGTTCAGGGATCGGCCTCCGTGGTGTCGGGCGCTCCGGCCGTCCTCCTCAGCTCCATGACGACGGAGGCCGTCTGTGAGCGCGTGCGGCAGATCGAAGGCATCGATCAGAGCATGACGGCGCAGTACGGCGCCACCATCAGGAAGGTCGGTGAGAAGCCGTTCGTTTGTTTGTCGTCTGTTAACGAGAATGTTTTTTAAATGTTTCAACGTTTGTTTTCAGGCGAACGTTAATGGCAGAGTTTTGTCTCAGTGCAACATCGACGAGTTGAAGAAGGAGATGAGCATGAACTTTGGAGACTGGCAGCTCTTCAGAGCCACGGTTAGCATGTAGCATGTTAGCATGCTAAAGATCCCATGAGTTGTTAGCTCTTGATGTGCAGTACGGCTGCAACTAGAATTTTTTCTGTAAATTATTTTCTCTTTTAATCGTTTGGTTCATAAAATAGTAAAAAAAACAAACCATCCCAGAAACAACAGCTTCAGGTCTAGATTCACCTGTCTTCCCCACCTGGCTGCAGGTTCTGGACATGCGTCACATAGAGAGTCAGGTGCTGCACGAGGACGCCGCCAGCGAGCAAGGCAGCATTGTGGGCGGTCACGCCGAGGCAGGAAGGCGAGCGGTGGCTCCACCCCACGCAGGCGCCACCAACACAGACACCTCGCCGATGTACAGCTTCAACCTGAGCTTCGACGAGCTGAGCACTGTGGGACTGGACGAACCAGCGAGACACGGAAACATGCAGTGGATGGTAAATCACCAGAACTCACAGGAAGAATGACCTTTGAACTTTAATTTTAGGTTTTCTATATTTGACGGTTGCCTGAACCTCGGACTTGTGCTTCTTACAGTTTTGTCACATTTAATAACCTGAAACTCTTCTTCTGTCCTCAGGGTGGCGCTCACCGCACCGCCAGCATGACCAGCCTGAACTCCCAGGAGTCTTCGAACGACATCTCCAAGCTGACGGACATGCAGCAGGCCGAGTACCGCAACGCCTACCAGGAGTACATCGCCCAGATGGCTCAGGTGGAGATGGGCGGCGGCGGCGGTGGAGAGAGGCCCGTCCAACCACAGCCGGGACAGTTCATGACATCATCATCGGAGGACAAGAACAAAGACGGCGCTGAGCAGGAGGGACGCAAATCCTTCACCAAGAGGAGCAGCACTAAACCGCCAGCAGACAACGCTGACTTCGCCTCTAACGGAGATGCACTGGACCCCATCACCGAAGAGGATGAGAAGGGCGATCACGGCTCCTCCAAGTCCCTGCTGACCCGCAAAACCTCGGCTGAAAGAGCCGGGCTGTTCCAGGGCGCCGCCGACCTGAAGCTGAAGGCCGGCAGCGGGCTGCGCTACCAGAAGCTGACCAGTGACGACGAGGAGTCCGAGGAGTCCGATAACGCTCCCCTGCTGAAAGACGGCATGAAGGTGGTCGACCCCAAACTTCCTGGCGGCTCACTGGCGCTGAAGGGGAAGGACTACCTGTCGGATGCCATGTTGGACAAGAAGGACTCGTCGGATTCAGGAGTGCGCTCCAATGAGAGCTCACCCAACCACTCGCTGCAGGACGAAGAGGCTGACCTGTCGCAGCTGGAGAGGGCCAACCTGATCGAGCTGGACGAGGAGAGCCTGGCCAGGAAGCGAGGCCTTCCCAGCAGCCTCAGCGGCCTCCAGGACCCGGCCGTCGCCCGCATGTCCATCTGCTCCGAGGACCAGTGCAGCCTGCTGGCTAGCAGCCCCGAGGAGAGCTGGCCCTCATCCAAGAGCTACAACCTGAACCGCACGCCGAGCAACGTGACGCTCAACAACAACACCAACGCTCAGCAGGGCAACCGCCCCCGCCAGCCTGCAGAGGGCTCCACCTCCTCCAACCCCACCTCCTCCTCCTCCAGTGATGTCATCATCTCCCCGAGCTCCGGCACCTCCTGCTCCACCACCACCTCCACCAGGCCGGGGCCCAACAACGAGAACGTCCGAGTGGTTCACCTGAAGAGGGGGCTGAAACCCGGAGACCCACCGGAGATCTGCACCGTGTCCTCCGACACCGTCACCTTCGGCGAGGAGCGTGAGAGCATCCTGTGACCTCACGGCAAACCGTGAAGATGAAGAGAGCACTGAGGGTCCATCGGGAGCCGCCTTACACCTTCTGAAACCATCAGGAGCTTGTAGGTAGAGTTTTATATTTACTCTTGTGAAAGCTGCTCTGCCTTCAAGCTTCTGATGAGATGAAAACACATTTAACGATCCAGACAAAGTCAGAAATCAGCTGCGGCGGATTTGGCTAAAATTTGAATATTATATCAGAGTGTTGCTGACGTTTGAGAGGTTGTGAGAAGCGGCTGCTGGTGGACTTGTAGTTTCAGCCTGTAGTGTAATTATCGGTCAGTAGTCGGTGGTTGTGTTTGCTGCATGCTCTCAGCTGTTGTCAGTAGAAGAACTTAGTTCTATAGAAACTTTATTCTAACTAGAAGCTGCTGCTTGTTGCTGTTGTCATGTGATTCATTGTCTCCAGGAATCAACGCCTGTTCGTCACATTATTAAAGATTAAATATTAAATATTCCTCTCACACCTGGAACAAATAAACAGGTGTGACCACGAACCCGACGCAACTCTAAACAGAAGACAAAGTACTATAATTATGAAATACAACTAGTGATTTCAACTAGACTGATAAAATAATTTGGCATACGCTGCACAATGCAGGTGTGGACATGAATTTGTTAGTTATATATGAAACGTGTTGCCCCCCCCCCCCACACACACACACACAATCAACCAGAAACACCTGCACGACACCCAAAGCCACTTATTAACATAAAGACACAAACAGCCACAGTCCCAGACTGGGAGGCAGAAAGATCCGCAGACCCCCACAACCTTGGCTGCTGGCAAGGAGCTTTGAAACACAAAAGGTGACCAATCAGAATGCAGGACACCTGGGCAAAGCTGGAGAGGACAGAAGAGGGAAAGCCCCCCCTCAGTCCTCACAAACGTCTTTCAACAGTTTGGGCTGAAGATCAAAAGAATAATGAGAATAATTGAAGTAGATTTGGTGACGTTTGTCTCTTCGTGTTCACAGAAGTCGCAGTAGTTTAGTTTAAATGTAGTTTAACATTAAACACGATCAGAAAAGATCAAACATGTTTATGATTTATTAACTCGTCTTGCTTAAAGAGCGTAAACTTCACTTCTGATTTATGGAAACAGTTTCACCAAAATAAAAGCCTTCTGTTCGATTTAACTGCAAAAAGCTTGTTTGTTTCTGATTGGCATGAATTTGAAAAAGATCAACGTATTTATCAGCTTTTGTAAAATAATTTTCACAGAGTGAGTAAATCTAAACAAATGAAGGTGTGAAGCCGCAGTGACGAGAAGTTAAACTCACTTTTAAAAAAGGAAACTAATGAAAGAAAAACCTTAAACAATTTAAGTGTGTTTGAAACACTGTTGTGTCAGTCCGTTTACAGTGTTTGTGTTTTGAGAAAGTGATCAATAATCGTGTTTCGAGCTGATTCTGAGAACTAGATGCTTTTATTCAGTTTATCAGTCCATTAATCAATTAGTTGATGTTGAATTTGAATTTTTTTAAACTGTTTAAGTTGTTGGACGAACGAAACAAGACATTTGGAGACGTCAGATCAAACGATTAAAAAACAAAAGATCGATCAATAATGAAAATAATAAATACATTCTAAAGTTAAATAATGAAATCCATTTAATTTATCTTAAATTTGTCAGTAAAGTTCAGCATGTTTCAAATAGAAACTGTCAACTTAAAGATTATTTTGATCAATTGCAGATTTCAGTTCTGCTTTTTTGAGAAAACAGAAAAAACAAGAAGAAATCATCAGAAATCGGAGTGTTTGTCGTCTGCATGTTGATGTTTTACAGCGTCTCAGTGCTCTCAGCTGCTTTAACATCTGAATTTAATCTGTTGTTGTGAACTAAGAAATAAACTCTGGATGTTGAACGTTGATGCTTTCTGACTCTTTTCATACGAGCTGAAGCAGTGATCTGGTGATGAGAAATACTGCTGACTGATGGACTGATGGAGCGCAGGTGTGCTGACTTGATTGCAGATTTGGATCAGGAGATGTGAACAGGACAGCCACACCTCCCAGAACGACACCCACCCACACAGAGAAAGACAATACAAGACATCGGGGGGGAAACACCAGAAACATAGGAAAACACTGCATGTAGTGGAGCCATGAGAATATGATTTCTGTTGTGTGAGTTTAGTCTCTCGAACACACAATTATATTAAACTGATCGACTCTGTTTCTCATCTTTAAACCTTTACTGAACAAAACTTACAACCACTGCAGCAATTAGCAGCTACCAGACGCTGCTGCTAGAAAACCATTAAAGTGAAAATCAGAGTCAACAGTTTAAACACAAGTCATGATTTCACCATTTCTATGAAGAAAAATTTCTGACATTGAAGGCACCATCAGTGAGCCAGATGTTAATCACAGCAAAGTCTCATCCACCTCCAACATTTGAACCACAGGGCTGGAAGTCGTCTCGCTCCTACAAAGACACAGAGGAACCAGATGACCAGAACCCAAACCCAGGATAAAGAGGTTCAGTGAATGTGGTGTTGAAGGTGTGGAGGTGGATCAGAGAGTCAGAGGAGACTCCGTAGAAGGACAGCGATCCAGCAGGACAGTCCACATACACTGCTACTCTGTCAGAGACCGAGGAGGAGGCGATGACTGTTTTTCTGTTATTGTGGCAGACGGAGTAACCAACATCAGAGCAGAACAGACTCCAGGACTGATCAGTCCGTCCAAACCAGCAGTCATTACTGTGTCCTCTCCGTCTGATTCCTCTGTAACTCACTGACACATGAACCTCTCCACTCCACTCGACCTCCCAGTAACTACGACCAGTCAGACCATTTCTACACAGCAGCTGAGGCCAGTCTTCAAACCTCTCTGGATGATCTGGATATGGATGCTTCTCTCTCACACCTTTCACCTCCCTGTTGTTGTCAGACAGTTGGAGGTTTCTATTTACTGTGTTTGTGTCCAGTGTGAGTTCACAGGCATCTGATGGAAAGATCAAAACACAACACAGCAGCAGTTTATCATCGGACACATCTGAAGAGTTTATTCTTCGTGTGCTAGTGTTAATTTCTATTAAGTTGAATGGTGACTTGATTTGTCAGAGAAACTTACACTTCCTCAGACCAGCTATTAACCACTGCTCTCCACCACGGCCCACCCTGGAGGAAGAAACAGTCTGAATGATTTTCATTCCAACATGAGTCCTAACTGCTGTTCAACATGAAGCACTGGTTCTCAGTTTGTCAGTGTGACAGAAACAGACTGAAACTCATCTGTCAACTGTCTCCATGATTATTTCTCTTGTATCTTTGTGTTTCCATTCAACAAGACTTCTGAGATCCATGTGTTTTCTACCTCAGGCCCACAGACTCCTCTGTACTGAACTAATAGCAATAAGATGTTCTTCATGATGACGGATCGGAGCAGGACATTAAAAGGGACCTCTTGTTTTCTTTCCAAACCTGAGAGTGTCCAGTCTCCAATGTGCATTGTCCAGCCCAGCAGACAGCAGCTTCACTCCTGAATCTCCTGGATGGTTGTAGCTCAGGTCCAGCTCTCTCAGATGGGAGGGGTTAGAGCTCAGAGCTGAGGCCAGAGCAGTACAGCCCTCCTCTGTGATCAGACAGCCTGACAGACTGAAAATAGGAAAACAATGTAAACTCAAACACAAACCTAGAGCAGAACAGGCAGGATTTGAAAGATCAACTGTTTATAAAGCCTAATACTGACCTGAGAATTTCCAGTTTACAATGTGAACTATCCAGTCCAGCAGCCAGCAGCTTCACTCCTGAATCCTGCAGGTCGTTGTTACTCAGGTCCAGCTCTCTCAGACTAGAGGACTGGGAGCTGAGAACTGAGGCCAGCGCTTCGCAGCTTCTCTTTGAGAGGTTACAGCCACTCAGCCTGAAGAAAGAATAGTGATGAACACAAACAAATTGTTTTATTTGTCGCGTATAAAATGAAACATATTTGAAAAGTGTTCCTTTACGGTGGGTCGTTGACCTACAGAGCTTTGTTGGAGGCTTTGACCACCGGCAGCAGCCTCAGAAGAGCCTCCTCTGAAGCAGAGTATTTTTTCAAGTCAAACACATTCAGATCGTTTTCTGATGACAGTAAGATGAAGACCAGAGCTGACCACTGACCAGGAGACAGTTTATCTATGGAGAGACTTCCTGATCTTAGGTACCGTTGGATCTCCTCCACTAGAGAACTGTCATTCAGTTCATTCAGACAGTGGAACAAATTGATGCTTTTCTCTGCCGGCAAATTCTCACCAATCTTCTTCTTGATATACTCAACTGTTGTCTGATTGGTTGGTGAGCTACTTCCTGTCTCTGTCAGTAGACCCTGTAGGAGAGTCTGATTGGTCTGCAGTGAAAGACCCAGGAGGAAGCGGAGGAGCATGTCCAGGTGTCCATTTGGACTCTGTAAGGCCTGGTCTACAGCACTCTGGTGGAGATGTGTTAGTTTAGGTTTTTCTCTGAAGACTTTAAACAACCAGGAGGTTGATTGTTCTTCTGACAGCAGATTGACATCAGAGTTGATGAAGGTCAGATGGACATGAAGAGCAGCCAGAAATTCCTGAACACTCAGATGGACGAAGCAGAACACCTTGTCCTGGTACAGTCCTCTCTCCTCTTTAAAGATCTGTGTGAACACTCCTGAGTACACTGAGGCTGCTCTGGTATCGATGCCGCACTCTGTCAGGTCTGATTCATAGAAGATCAGGTTGCCTTTCTGCAGCTGCTCAAAAGCCAGTTTTCCCAGAGACACAATCATCT
>JAVQJL010002558.1:0-12620 GCA_036024295.1 Nannoperca obscura
TAATGCATAATGTTCACCTCAGGAACAGCATTTGCTGCTGGTTTACTGTAGCTAATAGGGATCAGAGACAGTAAACTGTCGATAATCTGTTCTTAGATTTAATGCTCTTTTCGATTCTGATAGAAGCTTAACTGGAGAAGACCTTAAAGTGATTGTGTTATTAGTATCTAATCTTGAGGCTCTGTTTTTTTATTTATACCACTCATAACCAAACAAAGTGTTGAACACAAGAGGTCCAATAGGGCCTCACACTACACTGTACGTGCTGGGGCCCACTACGAGGGTTAATCTAGCCCTGAATAGTACACTACCTCCACTATCTACCCAAACCACTGACTGCTGTTCAAGACTGTGTGGACTGGAAAATAAAAAATGTTGCCATTGAATGTTATCCAGCCAGCAATTGTGTTTCCTCAAAATGTATTTGGCAAAACCACCTAGTATAGTAATAGTATACAGCATAATGGTAACTGTTAGCAGACAGGGCAGGAATGATGATGCACTGTGCAATATAAAGTTCCTTTTACAGATGTTTATGTAGTCACACAGCAAGAACATTCTGGTAAAGTTATAATGCATTTTATGGTGAAACTCCAGGTGGGTGTTAACATGTATGGTGTTACTCTGTGATGCAACTAAGAGACACTGCTTGCAAAATATAGGCTTTTGATTGCCAAAGTCAATACATAAAGTCCCAGACAACATAATGTGTCCATGTTTTTCAGCACAACACTTCTGTCTGACTTAATTTCATCTTTTTCATCACTGGTAGGATTTCCTTGATTTTGTATCTTTTTGTTCTGTTTTTGCTTTTCTTTCACCTGTTCTCCCTGTGTAAAGTGCGTCATGTGGTGAAACACTCGCTTGTCATTTGTTGACACATTAGAATCACTTGTTTCTTGCAACAGATCTCCCTGCAAATGCAAAAACAGTCGAATGGTTGTCATGAAAATGAGATTGAAATCATGATTTTAATAGGATTCATCTTGAGAAGGCTGGTGAAACGTCTTCTAATCTCACCACAAAAGTGCACCACTGCAGCTGTTATATTGGAATCATTTGTCTCGCCTTCTGCTTCATGAAGCATCAATTTTTGCATAAATAGGGTCAGAGCTGACACTCCCTGGTGTTATTGAACTCAAGTGATAATCTAAAAATCAGACCTGCTGTGATGTGTTAATGCATTTACATCATGTGAGAAAAGGGCTGTCAATACAACATGTTAAAAGCAACGCAACAACTGGGAAGAATTCAAGCCTTCACATTCATTTAAAGTTGTCAACACGGCCTGATTGATTTTCTTCCTGCAGACTTTGGTTGCTCCTGAGCAGCTTTTTCACACTTTAAGTGGTAATCAATGAGTTCTGTGTGTGTGAGAGTATTTTTAGTAAGAAACAAGAAACATACAACACTTAAGAAAAACCATGTCAAGAAGAATGAAGAATAAAAAGGATGTGAAAGGCTGCAGGAGGGTCCCTGAGGCAACAGGGCAACATGCCTACACCACAGTCCGGGAAGAAATTCCTCTAAGCAGCCAGAGAGACCCAGACTAATCATGCCTTTTTAAGACCATCCATAGAGGCTACACCCACGTAGGCCCCTGAATAATGAAGGTCTTGGGTAGGTGGGAGGGCTGGGGGTAGAGGGAATATGATAGTTTCAGAGAGAACAAGGAGAAGGGGAATGGGAGAAGAATGTGATTGTGTCAACACAGAGTTTATGCCACTATGACATTGTGATAAAAATGATCAATATTATAAAACTGATGATAGTAAAGACATGTATAACTGCAAGTAGCAGTAGGGTGATTGGGCTCCACCCTGCTAATTAAGTTTGTTCAGAATCTGAGCTTTAAAGGTTAGGTTGTCCCCACACTCCTCAGCAATACATTATAAAAGAAAGGGCCTCAGACCTTGTATACTATATCAAATATCCCAAAATATCCAAACGCCATCTGAGGCAGCACAGACCAAAACATCTCACAACTGTGTTCAACACAAGCTTCTTGTTCCTCAAGGTAACATGTTCTGTGCATCCATAGCATTTGATTTATCTTTCTGTCTTACCGTATGTGATAATATCATAGTGCTGTTGTATATAACTATATAATCTCACAGGTTCATTACATTAGACCAGGTTTTTTTCCCCCTCGGGCTATAAGTGAGACAACTGCACTGTCAGTCATCACCCCCTCTGTGAGAGTGTCAGTGTTCCAGGAACATATGAACCATGTCAACGGCACATTCTGAGCCTTAGTAGTGTAAAATAATATAAAAAATGCAACATACAACATACAACATTATGGGAACTACAGTTCCCATGCAGTCAGTCAGTTAGCTTTGGGCTACAACTTTAGCACCATTGTTTTGGAATATATTTGTTCACATTTTGGCAAATTGGCACCAATTAATGCAGTGTACCCATGAATGTGCAGAAAAGCTAGTTTCACTTGATTAACTGAAGAAAAGTTCAGGAGTTATAAGCATCTGTTTTTCTTTGACTCATAAGCGTATTTGTGGCTGTTAAATCAGTGGGCAAAACTGCAATAGCTAACTTCTTTCTGTTTTTAGAACACCATTTCTTCCTTTTCACTCAATTTTGAGAAAAAGTTCTCATTCCATGAAACGTCATATTTTCTTTTCTATATGTAAATTATTGCATATGGTGTCTTATAATGAGTTCTAGCATATAAGCTGGTTTTAACTACTGTTCATTGAAAATAGATCGTAATGCTTGGTAGGCTATTGCTAGCATGGTATACATTAGCTCATTCAGCTACAGTAGTTCACTAAAGCCTCAGGTGTAGAATATCAACAAGCTCCAGGAACACCAGTTTTACTATCACTTTACTACCGCTGTCTGCCTCAGTGTAAGGTAATTGATTTTTAGCTCTGGTATGGTTAGCATCTCTTACATTAAACAGGTTTGGTTGGATCCCAGTGTTTGTGTGTGTGTCTGTGTGTTGTATTTAGCTGGAACTAAAAGGTGAAAGTAAAGAGTTTGTATAAATGAAGGGAGCAATAAGGAGAAAATACTGCCAATGTAATGTTGTAGACACAAACCAAGCAAGTGTGTGTGTGTGTGTGAATGTATACATGCTGGCATCTCTTAACCAGACCAATACAAAAGAAGCATTTATAACAAACACTCCTGATTATGTGGAGGGTGTTATTTGGACACCTGGGAGAGACCGACGTGTTTCTAATGGAAATGTTAATCTATGCTAATAAAAACTCAAAAGAAGATCTTCAAACTAATAGCAGTGCTTTTCTTTTTTGAGGGCACGAATAGCATTAAATTAAATAAGCAAATCAGTGATAGCAGCATGGCAGAGTTCTTGGATAAGGGCACTGTCTGGTTTGTGGACCAGAGAGGTCTATTGTTCTCTCCATATAGCTGGAAAGTCTATTAAATATACATCAATTTACATATGGACTTAAGTGCACTCCAGTCATTCATACACTCAAATGTCAAATATGGCTGATAAGACATTACATAAAAGCTTCATACTTGATGTATATTGTAGAATATTCGCAGGAATTATGGTGTGATGTTCATGTAGGAAGTTATACTGTATTTTCTCTTTTTAAAGGTCACAGATTTCTAACTAACAACTAAACTACTTCCTAAAAAGAAGGATATATGACAGAGGCATCAGGGGGCTCTCCGACTTTGAGGTGACGGTTTATTTAGATAAGAACATCTTTTCACTCACCTGCATTTTGGTGTGAATGGAGAGACAGTTTACTGTCATATTTTCAAGAGCTTTTCATAGTTCAAGTGCAAAGCACTGTAGAGAACCCCAGGAAACAATAATGGGCAACAGGGAAGATCAAAAGTTCACTGAAGAACATACATGAAAAAGGGAAACTTTATGAATGAATAGGTTACTCAATTAGTATGGTACTTTCATATAGTTGGGGGATTGAGAAGAGACAGTTTAGAAAGAGAGGACAAGGACAAGTACCTTAACGAGTAATCTGAATGTCACATGTTAAATTGATGGATTGCCCCTTTGTAATTAGGTGATGCTAGTGCAATGTTAACCATGGTCACCATGTTAGGTTAGCATGCTAACATTTGCTAAGTAGCACTAAACTAAATTACATTGTTGGAAATGTTTTATACTCTTTCATTGAGAAAACAGCATTTCTGCATCTGCTGGTCTAAAAAGCTGCTCCTGTTGCTTTTCCTGCTGAGAGGTGGCACTGTCTGAGCTGAGTCCAGTTTCAGGTGCTTCACAACACTGTGTGTACTTGTAAGTATTCTAAACAAATATTGTTAGTTTCCACATTTATCTCCATATAAAATAAATGAATGGGTCCTAAGTATACTTACTACTGTCACTGATTCATCCATTTTGCTGTTCTGCAGCTAATCTTTCCTGACCTCCCTATGAAGGGGCAAACAGACACACAGAGTCTTACCGAGGACCAATAGAGCATCCTTTTCAGTATCTGTGCTTGTTATTAAAGTGAGTGAATATCTCAAGTACATCTTCATCATTTAAAGCTGACATTATTATTGTATATGATTTTGTAAAAACTCAGTTTGTTTACACATATAAGTCTCATGAAATACACACACACACAGTCATGAACTCATGAAATCCCTCTCTCATGTTAACAAACCCTGCTTCCCACTGACAGTCCTAACAGGATTTGAAAATGGCTTTGCTCTTGGTAATGAAATGCATATAGTGGCAGCTTGTGTTGCCCAGGGCAGCTTCAAACATGTCAACAAGGATGTTTTGGAATAGTTTCTCTCTCTGTAAGTAGGTTAGGTCCACTGTTCCCACACCATTACTGCGAGAGTACAGAATGAGGAGGAAAGCTTTGCAAATGTGACGCTTGTTCCAAACACATGTAACTTGTTTACAACAGAACACTTTTGATTACTAACGGAGATGATAAGCCCAAACTTTAAGAATTTGAAATGTATATGTTTCTTCTTAACAGACTTAAATATTTTACCATTAACAACTTGATGCAAGGCTAACATTAATCGTGTCTGTCATCTGGTTAAAGTGCTCTCTTCAGCCAGAAGCCAAGATAACATGTACATAAACACTGGTAGCTCGGAGTAACTGGAGGTACTTCCACCTGACAGAAAAGATTATACAGCTGTTTATTTTCTATACTGTCTGCATGCATACTCTTCTGCTTTCCTACAGAGCATGATGAAGCTTTGCAATTTATTTGTTTTTAAAACATAGAATCAACTCAGGAAGGGTAGTTGTGATATTATGATGTGCTGAGGGCAGCCATGCTTGCATTTTTTAACACTATGTCCCTTACTTGGGAATACTTTGTAGAATTTAGCTGCACCTCCTCCAGGGCCTTTCTCCTTTTTTAATAATTTTTAATCAGCTCCTCCTTCTGTCTTTCTCCTGCACCGTCCATTTATTCTCCACACTGCTCGGCCACGCACACTGAACGTTGTGTTGAAGCATACCTTTGATGACAGGCAGAGATCCTACTATTAGGTTAAAAGCCAGCAGAGGGGCTGACGGTCTACAGTTCTGAGTAACTGCAGCTTCCCAGTGATGTTTTCACTTTGATTTTCATTTAGAATTTTTAACACTGGCCTGACACTCTGGGGCCAATAAGCTGACCAGGCCACCAGGAATGGGGATGAACTGACCCTAGTAGTAGCAGCAACATGGTAAGACAAAATGTACTGTGTTTTGTCATTTATAATACGGAGCAGAATAGGTCTTTCTCCTTTTAAGAAACACCACATTAATTGTGCTGCTCACTCACTGCTTTTAAAGCCACGAACAGCAGCAGAGAGCCATCAGAGAATTCAGTCATACATCCAAGTGATAAAAACAGTCAAATTAAAGACTGTTATGGGATGTTTTATGAATACTGAGGAGCAAAGAAGTGAACTGTGTATATTTAAGGGACAGTGTGGCAGCTGAGGAAGGCTTCTTATCAAACACCTTTACTGCTGTCAAAGCTTTATTGATTATGAATGAACAGGAACAATGTTACATGTTGGAAATTCAAAGGAACATAGTAGGAATACCACTCCCACCCAGATGTTGAATGTGCTCCCTGTTGGCCTGACATGTGACCTGATCCTGAGGATTTATAGAGGAAGATTAATTAAAGGAAATTAAATTAAACAAGTTATGGAGTTGGAGAGAGAGGGACTTCCTGTGCTGATTGAAAGCACATTGCTTTAATTTGTCTCCACTTCCTCTCTGAAGTCAGAGGCCAAAGTTCAAAGGTGACAGAAAAGTTAATATGACTGGTAATGAGGCAGACGTAGAAGGCACAGAGGAGACATTGTTCCTTCACACAGACATTATAAAGGTCAGTCACTGGGAGATTGAGCAGAAATAGCTACCGTAAGATATGAAAATTCCATAAAAAGAACCAAAAATGTCCACCAATATTTTCACTATTCATTAATCTTCCACAAGATGTGGAATGATCATCTTGATGAAATGATCCTCATTTGTGTTTTGATGACATGGAGGAAAGTCTAGATGCCAAATGTCAACTCTGTACATATTCTACATGGACATTTTGAAATATTATTATATTAATATGTTTTAGTCCTACTTAAAAGCAAAAACAAAGAGCTCCCTATCCAATTGCATCCAGAGGCATTGTGGTTTGCGCTCGTTGACAACTCCGCTTGGAAATCAAAAAAGAACTGAGAGGTTCCAGACTAATTTGCATTTGGGAATTGGTCTGGTGATGTGAGGCTACTAACAAAGCCTTCTTACCTGCAAATCCTGCAAATAACTAGGATGTGACACCAGCAGTTCACTGCTGCTCTATGTCACAAAGTAAATGAAAGAATGTAAAAACAGTTACTGTGGGGAATATATGTAAAACATGGCAGGTACGATACATTCACCTAGTGTTGTGGTGATATCAACAGGAGAAATCCAGCCCTGAACTATAAATAATCTGCGGGCTGCTGTTAACTGTTGCATCATTAATCTAGCTGTAGCCAGTAAGACACGGCACCAAAAACCACAATATCTTTCCTCAGTAGTAGAATTCGGACTCCTCATTGAAAGCTAGTGAAAGGCTGGAGATTTTATTTGGGTGTTAACGACGCACCCAGACAATGAAACTGCTTCAGGGGGAAGGTGAAACAAATGTGTTGCAGTGGATTGATGAGAAGATGATTTGGGAGTGGGGGTTGAGATCTTGAGGCTATCCTGACCTTTGGACTCCCTTCCTCCCCTCCCGTGCCCCTTGTCTCTTCCTCTGAGACTGTTTGATGTCTGAGATCCACTGACAAGGATCTCTTTATACATCTGAAGAGTTAAAAAGAGAAAAGAACAGAGACTTGAGGCAAAAAGACACAAAGACATTCCATTTAGAAACAGAGCGTCAGTGTCACTTGACCTCCACTCCTGTGCTAGATTTCATCTTCGACACAGCTCGCTCCCATCAAACCTCCTTCCCTTTAATTAGTAGGGAACTTTTCTATAAACACATGTCAGAAAACACAGAAATTGAGTTTAGCTGTTTGTCTATTCCCCACAGGCAAAGCAACACAAGTAGACAGAGGGGGGAGAAAGCAAGTTTTCTCATCCCCGCTCAGGGTGTATGCCTACCAATGACAAAACGGATGTCAGACAATCCCCCCGCCCTGCTGCACTTGGGGAAAAAGGGCTGTCAGAAACAAAGCGTGAAGGTGTGAGGACTGGGGCTGCCATGGTGGGGTAATGATTAGAAAGATTAAGGGGCGAAGGCTGGGTGTGTGTGTGTGTGTTTGTGGGTGGGGGTGTCATGGGAGCCTGGGGTTAGCTCGTTAAGAGAAGTCTGTATATTGAAATTGGCGAAGCAGCAGACGTGACTTAAGAGTTACAAATCACTACAACACGCGCCAGTCAACCTGACAGACTGCTGCTCCCTGATGCATGCACACACACATACACAGACACTGAGACAGCTAATTAGACTGCACGCACGAGTACTTAAATGACATCTTCACGAGATTTTCTTTTTCACCCACAAGTGTGGGTGTGTGTGTGTGTGTTTGCTTAACTACATGTGCACATCCCTGCCGTCGCTGTCACTTTTCTGCATCACAGTGTGTGTGCGTTAATGTTTCGACTTTTCCCCTGTCAGAGGGTTTCTGAGGTTTGCCATTTCCCTGGATTACATTGGGTGTATGTGCAAGTGTGTTAACGCCTCAATGTGTGTGTATCCTGGAGCCAAGTGAGCTGCTAATGCAGCTGGTGTTAAGTGTTACTGGCAGGGGAGAATTACTTTTTTGGCCAGTATCTGAATCTTCAGAAGTTTGGCCCTTGTAAGTGTGCACTCTTTGGATGTAAAAAGAAAACAGGATACAGTGTTCCAAGATGGTGCCCTATTCATTCAAATGAAAGTTGCTAACCAGGCACATATGGAAAATAGGACTGCGCTTTTCTGCCTTTTTGAACAAAGCACTTTACAGTTTGCCTCTCATTCATAAACTATCAGTTCTTCAGGCTTCCTCATTTTTAGGCCTGTAGAGGATACCTATTTCTAATGGCCACACTTGAAGGTTTGGCCTAACGTCTATCATAGAGAGGGTTAACAAATGAACCTTCATCAAATGGGAATAACAGCGCACGCTTTGGCCAGTGGTTTATCGTTTGTGTGTACAAAAGTGACAGAAGCAGTGTAGTTGTGTGAACACCTGGCATGCTTGTTTAAAAAGCATTTAGTACAAAATGGTCAGATTCAGCAAAGCCTGGGTGGAGCAGAGGTGAAAACAACAAGAAACTGTAATCAAAATCATTATCAAAATGTTTCAGCAAATATCTTTGAATATTAACTGAAATGAACTATTAGGATTGTATATTACATGTTTTATGTATTTCTGTGGAGCATCTAGTGGCCATTATTTATACTGCAACATTAGATTACTACAACAGTGGTTAGCTATGTACCTGACATACTTCAAAAGAGACACTGACACGGGATGTAAGCCCACACAGACATGGGCAGATGATAACATTTACGTCACACATCCCTCATGGCTATTGTCAGGCAATTGTGAACACCAACAAGGACAACCCTAACCGTATCAAATCAGAAGAATAGCAACATCATCTAATAAAGCCTGGACTATTTGGGGGCATAAGATTTGGGTTCTCGTCAGGGATATCTGTTTTGGAAAAGGTCAGGATAAATTAATTCAGGGTAGGCAACTATTTGTTTGTGAGAACATTGTCCCAGGTGGTTGGCATGGTACATATTGGTGTTTGGATGTTCGTGTCTGGTCTTCAATTCAAGTCAACAGCTTCCACGGATGACAGATGAGTGTCCAGCTGGGCTATTTCAGTCTTTCCACCATACACTCTTTTGTTGTTTTGCCTTTTATGTTGTTGGAGTAATCTTGGGCGAGGATTAAGCCCCCCGGTGAAGGCAGGCGTTTCAGGGATCCGGCCACTGAAGTCTTACCTTTCAAGTCACCTCGAGCCTGGCACGCTCCAGAAGGTAGGTAGGGAAAGACACAGTTAAGCAGGCAGGGTGAGTTGTTGCTGTTAAGCTAGTTGTTATTACCTCATATGTGTGTGACATCCACCATCAACTTTATCACATGTGCCCATGGTAGATGTGAAGTGGATACACTGTGCTGTTTTGTTTGCTGAGTATGGCAACAATTGAGCTGGGTGCATTTGTTGCTAATCATACATTGATTCAGTTTGATAAGTGCAGAAAAGTGGATTCGTGTGAAATAGCCAAGCATTATGGTATTTCTGTGTCGGGTTCTCTCCCTGAGAAAGAGCTGAAAGCGATTCTTTTTGACAGCTTGGTTAACAGTTTTTGACTTACCGGCATCTGTAGAGTCTCCTGGCCTGGTAGTTGGCCTCGGGTGAGAGAACACACGGAGACTGCAGTCCCTAATGTGGTATCTGTTTGGGCTTGTGTGGAAACTGTGGAAGATGGTGACTTGGTGGTGCCTTTTGATGGTCGGCAGTATGGTAGGCTGAGTTTCTGTCCAGTGCTGACTTGCACCTCTCTTACCTCCCTGAAAGTCAGCGAAATTAATTATTTAACTTGTTCCACTCCTAATGCACTCTGTTTGGTGATGTGCCATCCCATATTGTGTTACATGACATTGATGTTGGTAGGGCTATGCCTGACCCCTCTTATAGCAAACCCAGGTTTGCTCTTATGGGAGGGAATGTTGTGACCGGAGGGCCGTGTGTTTGTGTTTGTTGTTCTGCTCTCTCTCTCTCTCTCTGCTTCTGCAGGTACCACCCCCCCGCCCCTCCTGCAGTAGGTCATGGCTAGTTCTCACTTGCTCATCAGGGACAGGTGTACAAAGGCCGGGAGAGGAGATGCGGTCGGGGCCATTCGGCCATTCGGCAGGCTTCTGTGAGACAGTCAGTGTGTGCCGGGGTTGGCAGTTTACTCTTCTTTGGAGACAGTTTATCTCCCGGTGTGGTTGTTGTGTGTGTTTTTCTCTGCTCCTAGGGAGTTGGTTTTCTTTCAGATGTTGTTGTATTCTTTTTGTCAGATCTGCTAATAAATCCCTTGTTTGTACTACTTTTGTGTTTTCCTGATTCTTTTCCCCTGATTCTTTTACTTGTTACTCCCCTCATCCCCCGGACTATTTGGGGACGTAACAAGTCCATTGCGGAATTCAGCTTTGTCAAAAAGACTGAGGCTCTGTTATCTTATTGTGTTGCATGTGAAGGTCTGCATCATTTTCAGTCAAACTTCCTCTCAGACTCATCTGTGGGGTGGCAATGATTGTGAGCAGAGTTGCTGTTTGTCATGTATTGACCTGACCAGAGACAGTGCTGTGTTTTGTGTGAATCCTGGTGTTCCTGTACAGATACTACAGCTCAGCTTTTAGCTTTGTTTGCAGTGGCCACTATCTACATAAAAAATTAAAGGTCTACTGTGGGAAATGTACAACATTCAAAAGACCCCCCTGCACATAGAGAAGATGCACATGAGACTGACATCTGATCTCGGATCTCTTGGGTCCCACATGATTCTTGAGGGATGGGAGAACAATTATATTGACATGACATTTATTACTCAGCCATTTTTTTTCAGATTACCGTTTAAAGCAGAAAGAGGTCTAGATCAATTCAATTCAATTCAATTTTATTTATATAGCGCCATATCATAACAAAGTTATCTCAGGGCACTCAATCACATGGAGCCGGTCGAGACCAACTTATGCATTTATTATTCACCAATTCAAGTGAATGGGAAAGAGAATCTGAATGAACACGCTGTTAGCATCAACTCTTAGTCCTTATTGCGGCAGGCCTTTCACCCTGCCTTCCAATGTAGCCAACTAGATCAAGTATAAATACTTTTGACTTCCATTGGGTTAGATGGTACTCTGTAAAACCTACATAAAACCTTCACCAAAAAATGTCGCCTGTCTCCTGAATACAAATAAAAGAGTTACACTGACCACTGACCTCTGACCAAGTAAAACTTTTAAAAGCTAGTATGAACCTCAGACCTTGATAAGGTACCCCTGTGTGCAACAACTTTTTGATGGCCCATCATAGCTGATGTATGGAGCAACCCAGGTGATCCAGGCTGGCTTAGATGATAGGAAAAAAACTGCTTTGTCCTAAGTAGTGCGTCTAAAAACCCAGGAGGCCCTGGTGGATGGGAAGTCTTAGACAATGCTGCACAAAGCTTGAGCGCCCACCTTTAACCTGCGGCTCATCTCTCAATGGTGCGCCAAAGGGTGCTGAAATAATCCTTTATCTGACTTCACAATGCCTTGTACTACAAGGACCCCAGGGTGTTCTACACATGACCTACATACATGTATTTCTGTACACATCAAGCCACCTTCTTCCATCGCTCCGTGATCCAGTTCAGATGCCTGTAAGAGGGGAAGTCCAAGTGAATCGCAAAACATAGAGATGTCTAACAATGAACTGATAAAAAAAGAAACTATATGCCTCAAAACAAAATAATATAAAAACTGAAAAAAAACGTGACAGATCTTCAGTACAGATCAATGAGGGCTAATCTATAATGGAATTATTAAATTATATTAATACAATTATATGAACTCATTGTTGCATAGATAGATTTTATTGATTAAGGTACTTGCAAATTACAGACTAATAACCACTGTAGACCATATACTACTAGTAGTATACTATTATATAAAATGATATGACTATACTTACATTGTATAATTAATAATAAAATAGTAATTTTGTTTTAACGTTACAATATTATCCTAATAAATATCCAGGTTGAGGAAAGTGCACCTGCAGTGAACATATATAGATTGAACCAAGATACCAGGCCACACCCATTTTTTTATTATTTTATAAGACCAAAGTCAGGAGATCTAAATATGTTCTTTAATTTTCACTCCCAACAAAAGTGTGTAAAGTCTGTGTCTTATTTTTTGTAAAGATGGGGCCAACAAGAAGTGGATGTCATACAGTGAAGAGAACCATGCTTTTTTCTGCTTTATTTGTATGACATTTGCAAACCCTGCAGAGAACAGCCATTTCACATGAAAGGAATGGCAGACTGAAAGCATATACACTACCGTTCAAAAGTTTGGGGTCACATTGAAATGTCCTTATTTTTGAAGGAAAAGCACTGTACTTTTCAATGAAGATGACTTTAAACTAGTCTTAACTTTAAAGAAAT
>JAVQJL010002574.1:0-42214 GCA_036024295.1 Nannoperca obscura
GATACGATATCTTGTTGTTTTCGCCCATGATTCTATGCACTTTATGTAAAGCTCTTACTTTTTGGAAGTCGCTTTGGATAAAAGCGTCTGCTAAATGCCTAAATGTAATGTAATGTAATTCCCAGATGTTAGCAGCATATTATTGCTAATTTACTAACATATTTGAAGGCCTGGCACTAAGCCAAGCTTCAAAATACCAATAACAAAGAGATAATTTCAACTTGCAAAAAGGTCCCAGATCCATTTAACCAGTGACATTTTATTGAGCTCAGATATATTTGACTGCACTCGCAATTCAGTGTCCCCTGCAACTACATTTTCACAGTAGGAGATTACAATTTCAAACAGGAAAGGCTCAGAGAGGCTGAACTACTGTGCTCTTTGTCAGTCACATTAGAGCATGACAGCATTTTCCGCACACGCAGACTTATCCTGGAGATTTAGAGGCTGGGGGCATTGCACAAGCTTGTCTATTAGAGCCAGATAAACTCTTAAAGTAGTCCATTACTGCGTGTATGGTTTAGGTTCACAGTGGGGGGTCTGCACACACACAGCGGGCGCTTTGTTTCGGGAACGCACCGCTTCCCCCTGAGGAATGGCAATGGCTCTATTAGAGGTGAAAGTAAGCCATGAGGGAACCTGATCCTCACACTCAATGTCTCTCTTTACTCATTGACTTACTTTTTTTACACTAGTATGCCTGCACTTGCACGCAAATAAGAAGAGGTCAGTTTATGAGACCTCTCTCATTTTTTTCTCATTTTCAATTTTTCTCGTTCATGTGCACAAGTAGTGCAAGAGTAGAAGTAAACAGAAAGGTAGTATAGTGATTACACTGGACAGGGGTGAGCTCAGACCTCTCAGTCCTCTAGTGCAATCCTGTCCACTCTCTTCAGTCTGCTGAACACAGACAATCCTCTCCTCTCTCCGGGCGTCTCAAGGTGATGCTGGATGACACAGCCCACTGCTGGTTCCCACAACTCGACACTCTGCTCTGGCTGCAAGAAAGGTTTCTGCCAGTGTTTGAGAACAGGGATCTGGGAGTCGTGAACATGTTCTAGTTTCATGTCAGCATCAGAGCCAACTGATAAACAATGTACAGATCATACATGTTGTGAGAGACCAAGACACTGCAGTGAAGCTTGGTAGGTAGGTGCACATTTACACAGCTGTTGTACTTTGTTCAACAACGCACAAACTGTACCTGCACTTTACTTGATTATTTCCATGTTTTCCTACTTTATGCTTCTACTCCACTACAATACAACATTATAGAGGAAAATATTGTATGTTTTACTCCACTACATATATTTCAAAGCTGTAATCACTTTACAATTTGACATAAAACAACACATAAGCTAAAATACAATTGTTAAATCGTCAAATATTAAACTAGTGTTTCCCAATATTGGGCATGTGACCATGCTCAACCAAAGACTGATTTTCCCTCTAGACCTCTTAGTTGGTTTCACTTTAACTGTTCAGAGGCCCAAAAAGGTAAAATTATATTAAAAAATGTTTTATTATTCTTTCCAACCCCATTAATCATCTCATGACCCCTCAGATTTATCGTGTGACCCTTCGAAGGGGCCCAGTGGAGGGGTTGGGAACCACTGGACTGAGCTACCTAATTGTATATAACTGGCTCGACCTCAACCAGC
Organism: Nannoperca obscura; assembly: GCA_036024295.1. Classification (NCBI taxonomy): domain Eukaryota; kingdom Metazoa; phylum Chordata; class Actinopteri; order Centrarchiformes; family Percichthyidae; genus Nannoperca; species Nannoperca obscura. The sequence goes on from JAVQJL010002574.1 coordinate 1,662, forward strand.
TACAACAGAACATTTTACTGTTACATGCACACTGATATACATTTTAACAATCTATTAATATAATATAATCACCTTCAATAACAGAATGATTTGGGTATTTTAAATACAATTAGCTAATAAAACTTTAATCTACTTTTATTACAGAGAATACTTGTAGTAATTAATGCTTAAATACTATTAAATGTAATACTTAAGTAAAGGATCTGAATCCTTCTTCCACTGACAACAATGTTCAGTTTTGTGTTTATTTTCGGTATAAGCAGCATGTTCTTCCATGTAGAAACTAAAATATCCAAATCAATTCTGTTGATTAATGTGCGAAGGAATTTATCTGTAGCAATGTGGAATATAGACACAAACAACATGTGGGTTTAGGTAAGTGCATTTGATAAGCAGCATCTCAGATATTTTCATAAAGTGATGGTTACTGAGTTGTGGCCATAAATAATAGGCTGTATCCATCCATTATCTTCACTCACATATTCTTTGTAGGGTCATTGGGGACTGGAGCCAATACTAGCTTATTCAATGTCAAAGTCAAATTCACTGGCCCACAACTCATTGTCATTGTCCAATGTTTATACTTAGAAACATTGATTCTGTGCACCAACATCAGTTCGACTAGTTTGGGGGTCATTATATTGTCTTTGACATACATGTACATACATTTACAGATGCGTCCAATGAATACTGATGAGACTCTCTTAAACCCTTAAAAACCTTTTTAAAAAGCTGTACACACAATGCCTAACGTGTCTCTCTCTCTCTCACATATAGGTATTTGCATGAAGAAAAACTGCTGTTGGCAGAGCAAGGAAGTCTATCCAGCAGCAGGTCCAACACTTAAATAAAGAGGCAAATAGCGAAAATTAAACAGATGGTTTATTTTATTTATTGGCCAATATATTTTTATTGCATTCATTAGATTTATTTTCTGAGATTAAAACAGGTTGCCGTGACGGAGTGCCTGAGGACCAGTAAATTCTCGCTTGGTAATTGCAATTTGTCTTCCCGTGTGGATATCAATGACACGCATGCATGTTTTGCAGGCTTGTGCGAGCATGTTTCTTGCTAAACTGTCAGCTGATGCACTGGTGCTGGCCAGTGGTCACTCTGGTACAGTACAGTGGTTGTGTTGGGGAAGTACTAGATGTGTCCCACCATCTGATTGCCCATTTCCTCAGACCATTATAAATAAGAATGTATTTTTGTCAGTTTGCCTGGTTAAATGAGGTATAGAAACGTAGAGCAGAGGCATGCTTCACTGTCAGACTGAGCCAGGCCACCTCCTCCTGAGAGAATACTTGGCTGCTGACGGTGATCTCCGGGGCTGCAGGCCTGCATGTTATAGCATATCTCTCCATCTTAAATTAATAGCCAACGGGCCGAGTTTACTTTGGAAATATGTTTGGAGAGGAAAAGTTCACTCGCTTGTGGTGCACTCTCAAGATCACATCTCCAGAAATAAGAAAGCCCACTGGTTAATGCCGTCTTATATGAAATGATTTCCCACCATGCTGTCAAGGGAAAGAGGAGACTGGATTTTATGTATCATATTCAGCTGTTAATGCATCCTACCCTGCCAGTAACATCAGAACTTCCTCTCATTAAGGCACGATTACTGCATCCAGCATGACTTAACAGTATACAGCCCACCCCACTCATAATTTTCCTGGCAAATTCACACAAAGCAGTGGGGAAGTGATTGGATCATGGAAAACTCTGGACTGTGTGCTTAAACAAAACATCGAAGAGAGAGAGAGAGAATTAAGAGGGAGTAAATACACATCCTGCCACTTGACAGCACAGCGCACACTTGCAACTTGACACTGATATGGGTGTTCCACTCCACTGCATATTTCTCTCGTTTCAAATTGGGTAAATTAAAAGTGCTGGCCGATGCCACTGACAGCACAGAGCATGTTGCTGCATGAAGCCTGCACTACTCCCTGTAGAGAATTACTGAAAGGTACAGAGTATGGGGGATGGGAGGAGACAAAAGTTTGCGGTCTGTTGCTTGCCTGACACTCAACAGGAAGGGAGCAGTGAACAATATGGAGCGAAGTGTGTAGCAATCACCTGCTCAATTCACGGGTCTGTGGTTTTCCTTTGTGGAACGCGTGGCTGATAATTAGAAACTGCAGCCACAGCATCAGCCCGTCTCTTTGTCCAGAGATCCCAGCAAGATCACAGTGAGGCACTGATACATACACCAACACATACACCATGATCTATTCTACAAAAAAAAAACGCTGAATTGAAAAATTGTGTGTTAAATATAGGGTTACATTCAGTCTGCTACGGTTGTGTAATAAAGCGACAGAAATACCCTGTTAGCCCCTGGCACATCATAAACAAGCTGCACTACCTGAGCAGTGTCCTGAGGCAGTTTCCAGCTCGTCAGAAAGAGGTGCGTAAGTTCACACACACCAGAATGGCAGGAGTGATAATTAGGGTGTTTAAGACGGGGGCGGGAGAGGTGGCATGCTCTCTCACATCAAAGGCAGCACTTGTCAGGAATCCTGGACAAATATTTTGAATGCTGTCAATGCAGAGCAGGAAAACTCCAGTTAAGACAGTCGCTTTACTCTTCAGAAGGCACACTTCACTGATGGAGCGCTGAAGAAAATAGCTCTAGAGACAATTTATTTTTTGGGTGGGGGGTGTGATTAAAAGTTTCCTAGCTGGCAGTTGGGTCAACTTTTAACAAGGAGCAGTTATGAGTTAAGACGCCACAGGCAACAGCGCCACAGGTTTAAGAGACTTGCTCAACATGACATGTATTACCTTATGGAAGTCTCAGGCTTTCTCATTAATTTAGTCTTAGTCAGTGAAATAGCTAGGAAGTGTCTGCTGCCCATGTACCTGTATAAAGGCTAAAGGCGCAATTGTTCTTTTGAGCACAGTGCCAAAGAAAAAAAGTGCACAGGCAACTGATATCTGCTGTGTGATCAGGGACGACTGTGTCAATCTGTCTTCATCCAACTGTGGCCTACTGATGTTGCTTCAACAGATTCATGTTTACTTATCTATTGCAAACACGCCAATTATTCTCAGTTGGAGAACATTCATGACTTTTCCCTCTGCGTGATGCTTTGGTCTGATTTGAATATGTTGGGAAAATGATTACTTAGCTTAAGCAAATAAAATTTTATTTGAGCATATTGACTTGCTGTGTGATATTTAACTGTTGGGCGTAAATTAATTTGCACCTTCCTACAAAGTGTCCTGACAAAGCTGTTAAAAGGCAAAAAAAAAAGTGTAGTGTGCACAATTCACAAAATTTTACATGACGATGTGTTTTCAGATGAGTTTGTTGAGTACAGCTTGTTTATTTAAAGAATTCTGAATTTTTTACTGAATTTACACAGTAGGAGTAGAGTTGGCTTGCATCCATATGCCTGTATCTCACAGCGCTGTGGTTCTCTCTTTCTTATCTTAATCTAGAAAAACTTTCTCACAGTGATTTCCTGTATCTGCAGGATAAGGAAGTGCCCAATATAGGGGCGATCACTGAGCTTACAATCATGAAGAAGGAGACTAAAGAACCCTCTCCTGCATATGGACAAGTGTGTAGGCGCTGGAAGGCCTAACAGGCACCTGCACTGCTATCTTGTTAGCAAAGTCACTTCTAACCAGGCACTCTGGGCAAACAGCACCTTCCTTCATTCTCCTTCAACAGCACCTTTCAACACAACTTGTCTTCATGTCAAACATTTACATGAGTTATTTGGGTTTGTGTAAGCTGTACGCTTCAAAGCCAGTAGAGAAGTGACACCGTTGTTAAAGAATGTCTGTGTGATTGCTGGAGAGTGGGTATGAAGTTAGCTGTGCTGCTAAATGAAAAGGAACAATAACAGCACGTGAATGCAGCAGCTGTTGGCCTTGGCTTCGTCACTGTGTGGGACGAAGGATAATAAAAGTGGTCATCAGATAGGACACGTCAGTCAGCAGATAACAAATATGCAAGGGCACAGGATCCAGAGATATGATCTGACCCGTGGGTAATGCTAAAGAGTCTGGCCCAAAAAGGAATGGTAATCTTTTGTGATTTGGTCTCAGCGACATGGTCAAGCTTCGCTGAATCCTCTCTCTCTCTGTAAATGTGTGTGTGTGTGTGTGTGTGCATCTTGGAGGAGAGGCTCTGCAGCTTGCTGCTAAGAGAGAAAACACAGACGTAACAGCATGCCTATGCAAACAACTGCCCCATACAGCAGAAATATTGCTTGTGCGAGCAGAAATATTCTGCACACATCCTGTTTAAACCAAAGCATGGCGGGTGATGGTCCACACTTTGGAACTGCAACTAAAAGAAGCTTACCTGTTTAGACTCTCCAAAGGGTTTCTTAAAGGGTTTGTGGTCTCTTTAGCTATTATTATGGTGACATCATTTTTTTGTCATACAAATGATGCCACATCTGGGCCCCACATATTTTGATAGCACAAAACTAATCATAAACAAATGTGCTGCTTTAATCTGACATCAAAATAGGATTGTAATGTAGAAGTGGTTTGACTCTTTGCTGGGCTTTACCAACTCTCAAACCACAATAAAGTGAAGCTACTTGGATAAAAATGACCGGTAGTTTGCATTCTGTTGCTGTGAGCTCCCTCATTAGGGAAAAGGTGTGATCATCTCTTGTCTCAACACATGCTGAATGCGATCCGTCACAATAGGCACTAAAAGTGCTCCCATATCACACATCATTAACTACCACTCCTGACCTCACAGTATCCAGAAGGTGCACTATGATGCTCTGTGAGATGTGACACCTTGCTGTTTACCAACGTCGCCACCTCGTTACCGCCACAGCCCCCACAACCCGCCACTCCCCTGCCGACCTGGGGGGCTCACCCACTCTATAATTAGGAGCCACTGTAGTGCCCCACCCCTTCTCTGTCCAACCCCCACCCCCCCTGCTAATGGCACCAATTTGTATTCACTGTCAGCTCTGATGAGCTCTCATGCGGAGAGATGGCCTTATCACAGGGCCTCTGGCTCACATCACCTAAGCTCCTCTCCTGCTGCTGGCCAAACCCAGCGCACTGATGGACAGGCAGAGAGGGTGAAGGGTGGGGGTGGGGCTGCTAATAGGGAGGAGGTACACAGTTTTCTCCATTTCCATGTAAACTCTTATAACAGCAGAAAGATTTGGTTGAACAACAAAAACAAGAGGTGATGAGGAGTCTATGACCAAAATTTAACCAAGATTAAAAGAAGAGTCAGAGGCGGTTCCCGTCTCTTCTTTTAATCTTCTCCTTGTTTAGTTCTCAAACTAGAACCATTAATACATTTAAAGCCAATAATGTGCACTGTTGGACCTGAGTTCTCTCTCCCTCAATCTAGCAGACATGAATAAAGGTAGAAATCCAGCTGGATTTGGATGTGAAATGTGGAGAACTAGTAGGGAAGGAGATCCTCCCATGAGAGTCTTGATCTAATCACACACATCTGAACAAACATGGCTCTGTTTTAACTGACATGTGTTTTATTAGCAGTCTCCAGCTTAACAGTGACACATCTTTCCCTGTTCCCATTGTCAATTTCGGCATTCCTTCTGCAACTGTTGTTGTGAACCAATTGCATTTTTTTCAGTCACAGGAGACTCTACCAAAAAGTCTGTGGTTGCTGCCTCCATCTAAAGCAATCTGAGCTCTTTATACATATTTAAAATGGTACAAATGCCCTAAACTGCTCTGGACAGGATAAAACCAGGATTGTGCTGGTCAGCAGGGCTGCTGCAGCCTGGCCCAGGAGACGTGAGGAGGTCAGAGGTTGCTGGGCAGCAGTGGCAGCGCTTTCTGTTCTGGTTTAATCTGGGATTAGCTCAGGGTCAGGGTTATCTCTCCTCAGCCTGAGTGGAATCAGGAAACAGGGATTGCCTGGGGTAGAGTGGCATTACTAGATGGCCTGTCCAGAATCGCAATGAGCCTGTGTTCAATAAGAATAAAGGAAAGAAAAAGGGAGAGAGAGTGTGTATGTCGAGTATGACTCACTGGGATCTGGGTTGTAACCTCTCTGCCATCACTCTAACCCTTTCCAGCCCAGCGATCCAGCTCAGCGGAGATCCACATGCACTAACACTGTGAATTACTACACCCCACGAACCAATGAATCACTGGTATATATGGTATATGTCTAGCTGCAGTTATGTGCATACCTTCTGGTTTCCTGAGTACATTTAGCATGGTAAATTCATTTTAATGCTGCTATTGGACAGAACCCAGAGGAGGTAACAGACAAGCATGCAGTCAAGTATCAGAGGAACAAAGTAAGAGTACATCAGAATTATCAGAATAACTTTAAAGGAAGCAGTCACAAAGACTAAACATAAAGCTCTGAGTGAAAGAGCCCTGTTACCTTTAGCCTCTCTTATCTTATCCTGGCATGCCTCAGCTTCATGTCAGACTATAATCCCCATATACTGGACGCACTCAGATGCAGAGACACACTCTACTGTCTCTGGTTCTGCTGTCTGGTTCCAGAGGGTGTCTGCACCTGGGAGCTATGTCAGCTACAAGACCAGAACAACCTTGTCTTAATGAAGATGGATTTCTCTCTTCCTCTCTCTGTAAAATGTTAAAGCTAGTGAAAATGGAGAGGTCTTAAACTGAGGCTCTATGGGAAAGGCCAAAAGCAAAACTCAAGTAGGAGACATACTGACAGATAGTTTAAGGACATTAGCCCATTAAAGCAAAATTAATCCACTGTCCCACCGCACTTAATGCCACACATTTAGCCTCTACATTCAGTTCCATTCAAATGTATAAAAGCTGTTGTCACATTTCAGCAAGAAAGTTATTTTTTATTGGCTGAATCTATGTCATGTTTGTAAGAATCTGCTCAGGGGTTTCCATGGAAAATATTTACTTTTTATCATGAATGACACTGTCTCGCAGAAACATTTTTAAATGTTGATCTTTGTGATATTTCTGGTATGACAGAGAATATCTTATGCTAATGTCAACTTCCAGACATGACAAACTGCATCAAAGGGCATTAAAAATGCAGGTTTAAGCAGCCAAAGGCACAGTTTTTCAATGTTATTTTTTGTTATTAAATTTATGTCGACTGTTTTCCGTGCTGTGCTCTGGTAAAGTAAGTTTGCATCATCTGTAGTCCAAGCAGTTTCCATCCAATGAAGGAAACTAACTAAGTTTTATTTGTATCAATGGAGAAATATCTTCTCCTTGAAAACATTGAATTCAAAGAAAAAAAGCTTTCTTGGCAGCTTAAATCAGACAGTGCTGGAAAATGTGTCAATGTGACAATACATCTCTGTGCCTCTCAGGTGCATCCTGACAGGCCAGTGGAAGATTTACAATTGAACAGACACAGGATATAGCAACCTAATGTATGTGACACCAGTGAACCACCATCATGCCCTGTGGTTATGAATGCCTTATTTGTTAGAGCAGTGTGGGGTCACAGTGTGGGAGGCCAGTTGTTCCAGCCCCTTCCTGAGAATGACAAGAAGGCAGGACAGATTGTGACAGCAGCCATTGTGGCTCTGGTCCAGATCTCTTCCTCCCACCAGGCTCCCGCTGCTCCTTCACCCTGAGTAAGGGCACGAAGTGCCACCTCAGCGCTTATCTTCCTGTTTCTTGGGGGGCTGGATGAAGGAGAAGTTGTGGGTTGGTGCAGGAAAGCTTTTACCATTTTATTTGCCATGTAGAGTTTCTCTGGCCTATCATCAGTCATACTTGACAAGAGGCATATGATGTTGATGGAAACAGGAAGCTATTGGGACAGTCCTCTTCATTCAGTTCATCTCTTGTTTGAACAAAAGCAGGCGATCAGTTGGGTTCCGATGCACCCCTGATTCTCAGGCCTTGGGGACAGGAAGTGTGATTAGAAGACAAATCCCATTTTTCCATGCACATGTCAGCAGCGTCATTGCATTTTGCCTCATCAGTTTCTTTCTCTATTCAAAGGGTGCTCATCTGAAATGAAGGCGATTAGCCTTTTATAAACAGCTTTGTGTTATCGCTGCTGCTGCCTCGCTGGGCCCGTCAGCCAAAGGAAGGCTGTAATGTTCTGCATCTCTAGCACATGCTCCCATGGGAATAGATGGTCACAAGGCTAAAGCTGTCAGTATTCTTCTTCAGAAGTGCTTGTTGGATAGTCAGACACACCTTTCTCATGTCATATTAAGGGGGCTGTGTCCAGCAACTTCTGCAACTTTCCAAAACTGACAATCCAAAATTCACACCCACTTCAAGTGGTGACTGACCACCTGTGCAGAGGTGAGAAAGAAGGCAGGGTTTGAACTTCTCTCTCAAGCTCTGTTTTTTCATTCTCAATACAACTATTTGCATCACTTTTCACGTGAACAACCGAGCAACTGGCACCTTTCGAACAAACAGTTCTATTCAGCATAATCTGACCCTAATCCCCCCTGAACCAGTACAGTTCTGCAGCCACTAAATGAGACCTGTTTGGAAGTTACAAAACAATGGAAAGTAAAAGCCACTGATTCCATTGTGCTCTCTGATGCTATAAGCCTGCTGTACGTAAACCACGGTCGTTTTAAAGGGCCTTCTAAGGCTCTGTACTCTTATCCTCTCTCTGAGTCAGAATGAGATAATAGGTTCCCTTAAGACGTGAGGAATCAATCTAGTGGTAGAAGCTGCCCCATACTGACCAATTTCTGTTTCTGGGTATTTATAGTGGTTTTATTTTCACTGAAGTAAAAACATTGTTTAACAGTATATAGAGTTTTGGGACATTTGCAAATTCATTCTTGCATGTTGTCGATAACCCTAACTCTCAATCATATTTAGAAATGGCAATCAACAAAGTCCATTTCATTTCCTCTACTTGCCTTATATGAGTGATGTTTTGGGAGTTCATCATTTAAATTCAGTCTTCACCTAGATTGTTCCTCCAGGCTTTATCTGTGTTAAGACTTTTGTTTTGGCTGACCACGCTCTACGCCCATGTAAGGTGGTGTTAAGGAGATACTGGCGTGGGGGTTTGCAGGGTCAACGAGTTTACCAAGCCGATTTAGCCATCCCAGTTTGTCACTGGTAATCTCTCTGCAGCTAACGGTGATACAATCAGCCCGATAACTGCAGGAGATGGATAAAGAGAAAAGCAGACAGAGTGGGTGAGAGGGAGATGTGTGTATGTGTGCGTGTGCCGTCTTGGACCTCATCCCTCTGTCTCTCACACACACGTACAGATAATATGCATAGCATGCACATATACACACACAAGTTAAGTACAACACACACAACATTGTGACTCATGATGGTTTAGACATGCGGCAGCTGGAGACATTTAAACACACTGTAATCATGAGATGCAACAACTGTAATGGATACAAATTGAAAGTGTCCATTACAGCAGTCCCTCTACACATGCAAACCCAGCAAGTGAACTAAGTAGAAATGAAGTAAGTCCAGATGGAAGGTACAGAACAGGCGAAAGCAAGAAGCGTGTGAAAGGTTCATATTGGTTCCTCCGAGGTGGAATATGGAGGTGTTTGCTTTGGCAATGTTGACCAAAACCTCAGCCCTTCGAGAAAAAATAGAGACAAGCAGCCAAAGGATCCTCGTTCACTTCCTTCAAACCCCCTCAGCACGGCCTCTTTCTTCCTCACCACTTCATTTCTTTCCCAACTCAGACAATATGCTTTCTAAATCACGGGAGGCTTCTTGTTTTTTAACATTCCCAGCCAATCAGAATTAATCCAAAGAGGTGGAACCTTTATGAACAAAGTTCTGCTGCCTGTCTGCCCCAGGAGCAATACAGACATGTAATATTAAGCTCATAAGTGGTGAACTTGACGGGTCTTACCCTTCGCTCACAGCCCAACAGAACCTCATTTAGACACTAGCTTTTATTGAAAAAACATTCAAAGGAAACATGCTTGTCAAAACATATTTATTGACTTCATGTGCAACCAGGTTAAACAGAAATGTGTAGTATTTTTGGGGGGTGAAATGCTGTTCCACAAGTTGTCTTGGCTGAGCTCTAATTCACTCTTCTTTCCAACGTGTATATATTACAGGAATCAAATGGCTAAGAATAACACCCTCATAATAATAACACCCACCCTGTGATTTACTCATTCTGACTGAATTTGACTGCACAAAAACAGCACTGCGGATGTGTCCCGGTTCAATTAGCTGTAGCTGTAATGGTGGACTGAAACAGTGCATCCCTGCAGCATTATGTCTAGCCTGGTGCAGATAGGCTAGTGACAAAAAGATCGATTTTCCCCGTTTCTCCATTCAGCTGTGCTCTGTCCTGCTCTCGGAGCTGAAGTACTACTGTGATTGAAAGTCTCTCAGCTTGACCTCCCTCCGGTACATCAAAATCTGAAGGGACAAAACAAACCCTCTTTCTCACTCATCACTTGATTGCCCTGCAGCTCTTTACGAACTGAAATTGGCAAAGTGACCTTGATGAGGGAAACACCAACTGTCAATCATTGATTACCAGGACTTTTTACACATTCACTTAAAGGCTCCACTTTCAAGTTTGATCAATATCAGCCAAAAAGTAGTCAGAGAGTAACACAGAGGAGTGGCTATTAAGGGAGCATTGAGCTTCAGGGAAGATGGGCAGCCTATGCAGGAGAATATGATGATCTCAATACACAATCCATCAAAGTGCACCAACAGATTTCTAAAATAAAGACACACAGTTGATCTTAGTGTTTCCTGCGTCTATCTTGCTGTCATCTGCCAACACAGGCACACAACAGACCAGCGTGTAATGAGCCAGTGTTGTTGGTCATGCATTAAGACCACATGGGGCCATTGTCCACTCACTTGTTGATGTTGCTGTTAAGAGCGCATCCCAAATCTTCTATTCATTATGAGCAACTGAAAAACTACTGTTCGACTTGAAGGAGGCGAGGTGGCTCCGACTGATGATTCAAATCTTCGACTTTCAGGGGGCAGCCCTAACAGCAACTATTTACAGTCTAATTTCTATCGTTTATTTGGGTTATGATACCATTGTACTCATTAGTTAATTGCTGAAATCTGGGAATGTAGTTGAAAACAAGCAATCAGACCACATATTTCAATAAGACCAGATAAAGTAGGTTGTTAACCAAACTTATTTGGAAGAGAAAATGAAAGCAAAGGGTAAAATTATTACCCAACCTGTCTATTGTAAACATCAATCTTAGTTTACAGACCGACTTCCTGGTTCAACTTTGACCTACTGCACACTCAGTTTTCTGTGCAATAGGACATTATTACGAATATTGTTGGTGTGCACTTAAGTTGTAATTAACCAGTTTTAACATTTCAAAGGTTTTAACGTTGATCTCAGTTGGGTGAAAACACCTGCTCAGTATTTTCAGTCTATATCTTTATAGAAGCTAAATCCTCTTTTCACATGAAAGAACACCTGAGACCAAGCCATTCATGTAACCACTGCATTCCACAAAAAAGCAGAATATTCCCATAAATTGGAATTCAAGTAAACCACGTCAAGGTAATAAACCTACTGGCTTCTCTGGCAATATAAAAAGTGTCAGGTGAAAAGCTTGATGCCCGGTCTCATTATTCCTGGATAGCATATTTGACATGGAATCAACGGTTAATCCAGAGAAAAGCCTTCTGGGTTTTTCTACCAGGACGTCTTTGTTGCAGGTTGGTGGGTTGGCGGCTGAGGGATTGCTGGGCAGAGTTGCCGCTAAGCCACGACTATAAGCATCCCATTGTGGCAGCGTTTGCGGCCAGAGCACTACACTCCCCATAATGACTCATTGATCTGAGCGTCTCAATCCCTGCCTGCCTTATCTCAGCTAATGGGGCGGCATCATGGTCTGTCACAAGCTGCAATCTCTCCGAGAGACTGAGTGCACTTAGAGGTCAGTGGTTCCACTTTCCAGCAGTGCTGCACTATAACCTGGTGTAAAAAAAAGAAGCTTAATGTATCTTTCTCAACACTCACCCTCCTTATTTGACAGCTCCACACTCCCTCTAACAACCATTATGTTGTTTTTTGGAGTGGTATGATATACCATCCCTCTAGGACTTCCTTTTATCATTTCAATAACAAACTCGCACTTCACACATCCATGATTCTTCTGGGTGCACAATAGCCTTGATTTGACCCCAAACATTTGAAGCTTACAAAGGGACTCCCCTACACAAACCCATGAAAGGGTCCCAAATCCAGCTCCATTTATATCTTCTGAGGCTGGCATAACAGCAGGGCGCAAAAGGTGGGAAGGAAGGAGAAGTGAAAAGTCTAAATAGAGGAAACAAGTTTGATGTACTACAATACATGTCCCTCAGCAGGCTCACTTTGCCTGCTTTCTCTATTGGTCAGTACTACTGAGATTACTGCAACTACAAACACTGTATACAATATGATGTGTGTTTTTAATACCATATTCCATCAGGGTTACTTGACTGAGAGGAAGAGTGGTGTATTCATTTTTTTTAAAAACACTCACCTCTTAATCTTAACTTTTAATAAAACTCCTCTGCATCTATCCACAGTATTAATCCCATATGACCCGGGGTCAACCTAAAAACATTTTTAGAAAAGAAGAGATGATCACATTCCCCCCACAGCTCCTCATCTCTGTCCCCTCATCATCATCCCTCTTCCTTATTAACCCAGAGGGAGCTTGTCTCTCTCAACTCAGTCGTGCCTGAGGTGACATCCACACATGGCAGCAGACATGCAGACAGCTTGACAGCTGTGGAGACAAACTGAGGTTTGGCAAAAATCAAAACTCGGCCTCCCTTCGAGATTTTAATGACTAGTCCGTCTTTCCCCACTTGGGTTTAAATTTGCAAGTCACCTGTCAGCCCTGACATTTGACTGACAGGCAGGATATCCTACTCTGTGACCCTGCAGCCCTCCTCTTGAGCAGTTCTGGCAGCAGGTAATGAGCTATGGGAGAGGTCGGAAGTATAGCTTGCAAAGTGGCTAAAATACAGCTTTGTTTGGGAGGGAATTCCTAGATGGTAAAGACAAGAGACCAGCAGGGAGAAAGCATCCCAGGCCCAAAAGTTGTTTTCAAAGTGAGACATGTGTAACTGAGATAATTGCAGTTATCTCTACTTTATCCCAGTTAGAGGCAATGTTCTGCTTTGATGGACCTTGAGGGCTTCTCTTTGGAGCTAAGACCTTAGTGGGTGTTCAGACCAAATGTAGCATGGTCGTACGTGGCTCCAGGGTTTAACTGGCCAACACAGTGTGTTGCAGGTGAATGGTGCATTATGCTTTTTTGATTGGACAACCGTGTATTATTTTGCCAGGACTCTTGTGTATTGTGTTTTAATAATTTCCCTTAAAGTAACTGTGTTTACATTCTTTCATTCACTTTTTGATACAAGTGACAGTGGGATAATCTGCAATGTTTCATTACTGAATATAAGAATATTCTATGCAATCCTATTTATGTTGTTTCACTCATTGTGATAAAGAATGGTTATTGAAGAAGGCTTGCAAGGAAGCAAGGAAGCCCCCTCAAAAACAACAAAGAAATCCGGCAAACTCCGCTGTGTAGCAAACTGCCTCGTTCTCACACTCTTTCATGGCCCTGCAGCACTCAAAAATTAACAGTCAATTTGGTATGAAACGCATCATGGGTCGAGTTCTTCTCGTCCCAAAAGACAACATTAATAGATTTTTTACACTTTGCCAAACAGAACAAACCTCAGCTCCAATGTGTAAGCAGTTAACATGGCATGTTATCATTGGCCCCATTGATGCACAGTAGATAAACAGGAAGAAATGGCGATAACTATCATTTTCAATATGCAGGCTTAGAAGTTAGATTATAAAGGTGACTGTCACATGTGCTCCTTGTGTTTAAGTGACTTGATTGATTTCATTGTAAATTTGCAAAGAATTGCTCTATCTCTGGCATTTTCCTAAAAAGTCCATATTACTTGAAAGTAGATTTACACTCCTTAAATCAACAGCACTTCCAGCAAAGTTTTATCTCACGCTGTATACACTTTGCATTTTCATCTTGATAAAGGTGCTTCTCGGTTACTGCTATCTCAGAATAATATGTTAATCTGATTTGGACAGGAAAACACACATGCATGTGTTTGGCTGCTTACCATTTTAACTCCCCAGCAACCCAACCTCTCTTTCTGTCATTCTTTCTCTGCATCAGCACTGCAGGCAATGCACAGCTGTGAACAAGACAGAGCCTCTCGCGGTTCTCCTGGCCCCTTCCCTGCCCGCATGATGTTTCTGAAAAATATTTTAATTGACACAGCAATTAAGCACGACAAGTCAAAACAGAGCTCTCGTGGAACCTCTGCGTGAGGAAAGAGTAATCTGCTTCCCCAGGCAAGTTTATCTTGAGAATGTTGAGTATTCATCACAGAAGTATGGCTTGTATCTCAGCCAGAGAGAGAGTTTATTGCAAAGAAAATATCTGGGAATAATATGTGATTAACTGCAGTATATAATCAGTGGGAACAGTGGGAGATTAATTGGTGTGCATCACCATTAAAAGGTCGTGCTAGTGCTTGTGCATATTTTAGCCTATTTACTGCCAAATATGCATGTGTTATATAACCTATATATAAACCTTTTTATCTAAAACAAACAAAAGGTTATTACATTTTTATGCTTTTGTCTACTTCGAAGCTGGTTTTCATTCATTTCAAGTACAAAAATGATGTTGCACAAGCTTGAAACTTCCTGAAATGATTACAGTATAAATATTCCTGTTTTACATTAATAAAACTCATGTTTTATGACTGCGCAAACACAGTCAGTAAAAAGGCTGATATTCAAAAGTTAATTTGTAACTTCAAGTAACAAGTTTCAAGTCGCTCTCTTTTCACATCACACTGATGTTGATGGGTGTCTGACAGGTACGGCATGACAAACACATCCTAAAAAACAACATCATGGTGTGGATTATGGTCAGCAGTAAAGTGCATGCAATTTGTAGTTAAAGGAGTAAGGCATGCAATACTGGTACGATCCTTTAAAGACATGCAGTATATCCTCCATTTCACAGTTTGTATAAACGACGCTTGGTTTGGCAGCAATATAATGTGGGTGAGCTGCCATGTACTACAGAAAGAAAAGATCTGGGAACACTCATTGTATTGCATTGTACATAGTATTATGATTCAGACATTTCTACATCTGCACATTATTATAAATTCTATTTCCCAGATAAGATAATAAATAGCTTTTATAGCAATAGTTTTCCCAGGTAGTTTTCCTGACATGAAGGAGGGAAAAGTCATAAATATTGGCTCACTCCACAGCCCAGTAAGGTTAACAATGATGTATTGCCGACAAGGGCTCGTTTTTTCACGTGATATTTATCACAATCAACCTTAAGGCCTATGTATTTCCTAACAAGCATGTGAAGGTTGTGGTCTGAACCAAGGCTGCAGCTTCCAGTTCCACTCAAATGGAGCATTTAACAGTAGCACTTCCCTTCATAACATTAATCTCTGGCCAATCCTAATTTCTGATTAAATCAATTGTGCGCCACATTTGAGAGAATAAAGATCTAATGTTATACTGTCACAGTCTTGTATCTTATATCTCCTGTGGAAATAACATTTAATTAAGTGGAAGATGACACACAAAGAGCTGACAAAAGAATGATTTCAACACCCATTTAATATCACCTGAAAACATCCATCACAATAAACTCATAAATTATAAGGAGCGTTAAGAAGGAGAGGAAACTCTTTGACAGGTAAACTATCAGGTGAGTCAGTGACTGTCCGGGGTCATGACAGCTCTTTTCAGAGCTGGTTGAGACTTCCCTTCTGGTTAACGTATGAAAGCGAATTTACTTGACATCTCAAGAGGTGAGCATTGCCAAGCAGCTGAAGCGTGTTGCTAATAGAAACAACTGGGGGGGTTAAACCAAGGAGGATGAAGAGACAGAGGTCGGCCCCTGCTGGGAAAAGAGCGACCGCTGCATGTATCAGCGATTCAGGTGAGTTAAGGCTATTTTAGAACTTGATACGACTTGGATCTTGGATTCTATAAGAGGTTTATCTTCCTGCCATGCTTTGAGAAGATGAAAATAGCAAGCTTTATAATATTATGCAACTACAACAGCATATAATAAAAGAAACATGCTTTATGCTCTGTTGTTGATTTAATTCAGCTCAAGCCAGAAGACACTCCTGTTTTTTCTTCAACCATGCAAATCATAATAAATTGAGTCATTGTGTAATTACATCAGCCATTAGTTTTTGGTGCAGTCTTGAAACAAAACAAAATGTGTGTTCTTGCTGGTAAGAGGCCATGGACCCGTATAGGACAATTTGCACCATAGTAGCATTGTTCCTGTGTCAAAGCTGGTGACCACCACCAGCAGGATCAAACACTGTCACAGTCTGAATTTAATCTGAAAGCACCTGTGCATCCATGCAAAATTATAAACCAAACAGACACTCCACCGACAGGTCATTATTTCTTTTCCAATGCAAGAAAATTACTAAGCGTGGCTCAAAAACAACTCAAAAGGCATGTTGGAAAACTCACTACTACTTACTACTTACTAACACACCTTCCAGCGCAGCCAGGGAAACCTAAGGTGCCTTTGAGATTAACCCGCAAACAAAAACACATGACTGAGCTTTACCATGGGCCCGCAGCCTCAACAGGCTCATAGTTAATTCCATAGTGCATTCCATCCCCACAGTGTGTCATTAAAAGCGCTGCATCTCACCTAACCATCATTTATCCTAATTAGTTCCGATCAATTACCTTTACTCAATGCTGCTTCCACATTTAAGAAAACAGGAAGAGCTGCTTATTCATTGCTGCTCTTTTTGCCAGTCTTTTAAATATTCCCCTCGGGTTGCAACTAGCTAGGGCCTTTTTCTTTTTCTGCTGGGAGGCGTCCATCAAAATGCCATCACTCACCATGGGTTCCAACACCTGACAGAGGTTGGTGCTGGGACCCCTCTCTGGTTGTGCACTATGACGGAAAGAGGGGAAGTTAACTGACTTAATTACAGGATTTAAAATAGCAAACACTTGTCACAGTTGAGCTGCATTACTGAGCTCCGTCTGACAGAGTTATGAGCAGAGGAGGAGAAACCCTGCAAAGGTGGGTGATGATATTAGTCATTACTGACCTGAGGTGGAGTCGGGACGTTTGTTCCAGCAGGGAAGGCGGCAGAAATACAACCACGATGGTGACAAATGTATCTGGATGGCTGCCTGATTACACACCAGTGGAGCTGAACTCCAGTTAAGTGACAGAATATGGCCGTGTCCAACGGTGTTCTGTTACTGACAGCACTTTCTGTCTGTGCAACTTTCTGCTCTGGAAAGCTCATCCAACAAACTTCTTCTACATTTTCTGCAACTCCATTCCTCATGGAGCACTCTTGCTGTCTGTCTTTTATTTCGACCCTGGAGGGTAAAACATATGCATATCAAAACTGGGAAGGTGGGAGAGAACGAGGGGGTAAAACTTGATCCACACTCTAACTCATGAGAGAGACTTTGGACTGATTCAGCTTGGAGGGATAGAAGTAGGGCTGAAATCCTAGCCTGCCCTCTGCTTGCCTCTCTTCCTTCTTTCTCTGCCCCCCCCGCCCATGTCAGAGCGGCTCATCTTGGACTCTAGGCCCGTTTGTCTTCTTGCAGAAAGAAAATGCAAAGTAGGTTGCTCTGAAAACTCTGGGAAACGCCACAGGACGTCCCTGGGGGGGAAATTAAATACGGCCACTAAGATCCACACAGTAAAGTGGCAATAAAGTATTCATTAACCCTCCATTGAAGGGCTAAGCAGGAAAACAAGCAACTGAGTTAAGAAGTCAAACAGAGACAGCAGACACAGTAACACCACCCCCTCTCATCGTAAGATTTACAAAACAATAAGAGGACTCGCAGAGCTCAACAGCATGTACATCCCGCTCATACAAGCAAGGAGATCAGACAATCAAAGAATGGGGGTGAGTGACTGGACAAAGTGGGCCACATTAGGGCATTACCAAATAGTTGTTCAAACATTACCCCTGATACTCATAATCCTCCGTGCGCTCATATTGCAACACATCGCCCACTACTAGTTTGGCAGCATGCCAGGCTGGAGTGTAGGATGTAAACAATGCCCTCTGCTCCTCTTGACTTTAATTTTCCCTCCATCCGAGGACCTCATTTTTCATTTCCTTTCTAAACCGCTGTCCTCCCTTTGCAGCTCCACAGTGGTTCTCCCTGGACCCGGACTGAAGAATCTATAGGCAGCACAGAGAAAGGCCTGCGGGATGCTGTGCGCCGTATTCATAGGGGGAAAAAAGGCCTGATGCCAGTTTGACGCCCACCCCCGGGTCTCCCAGAATTTGAATGAACTTCTGTGAATAAGAGGCAAACCTACACAAACACCCATGCAGCTATAGGACCTTCACAGGGGGAAGAGTGTGTGGGCGACGCCAAACAACAACAACAACAAGGGGAATTGCATGCCAGGGTTCCTCTTTTTTCACTCCTTCACCAATCAAGAGGAGGCACCCCCGCAGGAGGGGGCCTGAAAGGATGGGTCGTTGACAAAAAAAAAGCCTGTCGGGGGGTCACCGCTGGCCCCGGCCCGGCCTCAATGGATGTAAATGAGAGTCCATCCCCACACACTGCAATTAACACCTACTCCACCAACAGGCAGGAGGCAGCAGTGGGGAAATCTCCAAATCAGCATTTCAAAAACCACACCACTACAAAGGCATCAAAGTGCACGCATTGTAATATGCCCAAGTGCTCTTATGTGCTAAACTCTTCAGTGTGTCTTCCAAACAGCCTAATTTCCCCTCACAAAGGTGGAATAGTATATGACCTCATCACTGACCAGATGAGGAGGTGGGCAGCAGGGACAAACATGCTGAATGGATTGGATGGGAGGAATGAGTGAAATGCTGCAATTTACTCTGAACATGCTTGAGTGAACTGTAAAACAATGATCAGTATAGCATCCTGTTTCTCAGTTCTATAGTAAAGCTGAAAACAAAATTTCCTCTGACTAACAACAAAACTATGAGTATGGCTTGTTATTGACTACAAGTTGGTTTGAAACACTGAATTGTAGCTTCTCAGGGTCAAATAAAGGGTCAAATGCTGCATGTCTGTATTTTATCACATAGGTTGAAATGTTCTGAACTTGTAATATAAAGCCAAATTACACCAGGTCTGGCTCCGATCAGTCTGTGTTTCACCTTTTGATCTAATTTGTAACACAACCGATTGAAAGGAGCAAACTACACTGATTAACTGATGATTAACAGCAACCAGACACATCATACAGATGAAGAGTTTGTTTTTGCATGGCTTTGATTCTTGCATACTACACATTTAGAGCTCTTTAATACTTCCTTAAGCAAATTACAAACTACCCCAATGGCATCACATAATGTTTATGTAACTTCTGCAATCAGTATTTGTGCAACCTCTATCAGGATTCTCATGGAACAAAGATTAAATGCTAATAAGCTGTTTTTATCTTATGGATATCTTATGAATACCTTTGGTTCCCTAAGAATCGTGTAACACCGCAGCTGGCCAAACATCTGCTTTCTTTTCAAAACCTCTAACTACTTCTGATATGATGGAATTTATATAGTATTGTACAAGTTGTTGCAAGTTCTGTTTTAGTAGTAAAAGACCAAATCATCCCATTCCACTACGATGTTACTCATAGAAAGTTTTCAAATGCAGAAAATGTTCAAATGTTGGAAACTGGAAACAAACTCAATTTTTGCAGGGCAAAATGCACAGTCTATTAATATGTTTAATTAATATGTTCCAACAAACCGTCCTGCACCACATTTAGCTGTGCTTGCAAAATCCAATGCCTATCAATTATGTGTGATCTGTAAATGACACACAATTATTTTCCGCCTCGTTCTGAGGTTACTGAGCAGTGCACTGTCTAAGTCATGGTGTATCTACTGTCGACCTCAAAGCAGAGAGGTCACATTAGGGGCCCTAGTCTCAGTTTGGAGGCAGCGAAACGCTTCTGAAACTCAATCGCCCACTGACAGAAAGTGAGAAATTATGGTTGTAGATCAGAGAGGGGCAGTAGCCTTGACCTCCTCAGCCAGGGTCACGCCCTCCCACTTGACCTTCCTGAGAAACTCACATATACTTAATGTCTTCAGGGATCTCCACATGCATGGAGACAAGCTTTAAGCAAACCTTCACTTTCACTCCTATTGGCCAGGAATCCATCTATATAAAATAGGCCTCAGCGATAAACTTTAGTATTTGTGGATACTGGTCATACATTTACTCATTTGGCAGACACCTTCATCCAAAGCAATGTTCAATGCAAACAACAGTAGATGGAGATAAGTCTTCAATGTAGAGGATTAAACATCATTCAAGCCCATGAGAAGACCTTTAGATTAACTGAATATTAAAGGCCAACATGCTTTTCCGTAGGGACATATATGGGAAAATATGTGGAACACTGCAATAACTTTTATTCCACGATTAACAAACATACAGCCAGGCAGTAGTAAAGAGAGAAATTATTCAGTGTTTCCTGTATGCCAGTGGCCACATACAATTTTCTCACAGAAAAAAAGTGTGATTCAAGTGTAAAATCAGATCTAAGAACACAGTAAGAAAGTATTTCCAGAGCAACTAGCGTGAGCAAACGAATTGAGTGAACATGATTCAAGGGTGATGACGACTTCAAAGCCTACGACCGCAGAAAGGGAGTGACTCTGCTGTTCAGACCAGAGCACCACAACCATTTGGGAGCTGGAAGGAAGGAACAAGAGTGAACATGTGATGACTTGGTTTTTGAAGCAAAGATTGAACTTCTTGTACCTTAATGCAGAGCAAAGGAGGGGGTGTGGTGTGTAGGGCTGGAGCCAGAGGCCTGGAAGTACAGGGGTGCAGAACCCTTCAAATGCTGGTATGCCAACACTGAGCTTTGAATATGATACGAGCAGCTACAGACAGCCAGTGGAGGGAGTGGTGGTACGGGTGGTGGTACGGGAGAATTCGCAGTTAAAGTCAAGGCTGGTTGTAGTGTTCTGGATGAGTTGTACAGGGGCTGAAGGGAGTACTTAGATGGGGTGGCTACAAGAGGAACTACTGAAGACCAGACAGAAGACGAATAAAAATTAAATACATTATCCTCATTTTCATGCCTCAAATATCAAGTGCGATTTCTTGTCTGTTAATCTAAGTTAAGTCTGTGAGCAGCTGTGGGCTTGATGTGGGTCCAGATGACAAGACAAAGAAGCACTTTATAGTAGGGCAGTCACCTGTGTGGTTACTGAATACATTCTTCATTTGCATATTCTTACCCCACCTCTACGACTCTTTGCCTTCTTTTCAGCTTTTTTTAAAGACAGAATGAGTAGGATTTTAGTAAAAAAAAAAAAAACAATATATACACACAGAAATAATTCCTCTCAATCAACACTTTTGACCCACTAAAAGTGTGTGGCGGTGTCTGTATCTGCAGAGACCCTGCCCTCTGTCAACCTTTGGGCAGTGGTGTGTAGCCCCAACCAGTAACAAGTCGCAGGGTGTGAGGGCGGGACTTAAAATAAAAACATAGTGACCAGGTGCCAGATCATAAGCACGCCTCCAAGAGGAAGCTACGTTATTAATGTTGTGTTAATTAACCGCAACCGGCAAATCCTACTCATTCTGACTTTAAGTAGCACTTTTAGAAAAGTCATCAGAGTATATCACATTCTAAAGGATAAACCCTTTATGAAACGTGGGCGCAAGTTTGAGCTGGATCCACGACCGTGTCTAATCCGTCTGGACCATTATTCTACCTGACACCTTAATCTGCCACAAGAGAAACACTAGCGCTAAGAATATACAGTGTGAAGCCACAACGGTAGTACAGAGACAAAGCCAGTCTGAGTCCTCAACCTGTTTATCCAGTCTCCACTAATGCCCTGTTTTCTCAGGTAAGAAATGACATGAAATCTCACAGGAAGTCTTAATTATGCCACCTAGAAAAAGGACCAACCTTGAAGCTTGGCAGGTTCCAACTCCCAAGGCATCTCCCAGGCTCAGATGAACATTGTCACCTGCGTGGTTCAACCAATATGTCAAGCCTGAGAACGCTACATCATTGTCTGTGAACAGTTTCCTGAACAGAGGGGGTAGTATAAAAACAAAAGATGTTGAGTGACAGTTTTTTCTGCATCACTGAAAAGTTTCATAAAGTTTAATCACACCTGACAGGGCTCCCACGATGTGACTGACATGGTCTCCAGCTACCATTGTGAGAGAAAAACCCTGCCAGTTTTTGTGATTACAGGAAATAACCAAGCGCTTCGTTATTACTTGGTTTTACCATATGGGATCATTTACTTCTCAAACATGTTTGCCCATATTTTGCATAGACATAAAACACATAATTGCATCAGCTCTGCTCTGTTTGTAATGGTTGCTCTAATTCTTTAGTTTCGGCCATTTCATGTAAAGCTGGAAAATAGAAAGTATAATTGTAGTTCCATAAATAAAAACACATGGGAGGAGATTCTCTGCCGGCGGGGAGAAAGTGATTCACAGTATCTGGACATTTTGGCTGGTATTTTCCAGTCTGCTGAGGAGGGGTTTGGGAAGTGTGTGTGGGGGGGTAACAGATGCAACAACATGCCTGTGAAAGACAAGACGGACAGACAACACTGGGTCCTCAGTCTTTTCTAGAGATGATCTTGGTTTCACTGGAGGCCAGACACCGACAGAGCCTGTAATCTGACTCAGGAGGCTGTTCCACAGGTGAAACCCTGACCAAACACGGAACACCGTGCTCTCAACGCAACATATCCTTCCTTCTGCAGATGCTAAAAGAGAGCAGGGCTTCCATGCCAAGAATCCCAAACACCCATGTCCCTGTGCATTTACTGCCATTCCTATGCCAGGGGAAGAGAAATGAATAGGACAGAACTTCAGCAGGAAACTGAGCATTCAAAGATGAGTTAGACTATATTTAGAGGGCACTCTGTCACCTTCAGTTTCCCCTGCCCACAATAATCCCCTTGAGATGTATAAAAACCTTGTTACCTGCACTTGCACACTCACAGTATATTCAGGAATCATTGGTCAGATGTTGGAGAATCCAGAGAAAAGCGCTGATACTATTTCCTCTTTTATCAAACATTAGGACCACCCAAGCTGCCTATGATACACTTTACAACCTTGTGGCCATATGGCATGAGAATCAAGTAGAGCAAGGTGCCAAATGGCTATATTCTATAACACTCAAATACAATGACTCGATTCATCGGCCATCATAAAGAAAGGCTTGTGTGCATTTAACAACCATGGGAAGGAGAATAAAACAGATATTCCAGGAGCCACAGCATCAGCGCTGGGTGGGGGGTGCAGACAGTGCTAATGGTTGGCTGTCACAGCTATGAGATGACACCGTGACCACAATTTCATTTGCAGAGAGAAACTGGCACCATCAGAGGTGAACCCAAGATTACTGCTGGATTCAGGGGCAATGCGCTGAAAGGCGCCAACATACTCTTCTTTGAGAAATATCACACGTCTGTCCCACTCATAAACCTGACAAGGAGAGAGGTGAGAAGAGGAGCAGTGCTGTGTTCTATAATACTGGGCTGATATAATTAATATTTTTAGTTAAGTCCTCCCAAGTTACTGCAAGTAACTGGAAGTTAATTGCAAAGTTTTATGGGAATGAATTTGTGCTGCATTTAAATGTAATAATGCATTGCACATATCACATTAATTTTTATTATTGATGTGTATTAAACATGTTAAAATGAACCATACCAAACCTCTTGCAGAGTGGAGGTTCGCTTGAGAGCAATAACATGCCAAATTTGTTTTAATACCATCCACAAAGATATATTGATTTATTCCACTGGTGTCCCATGTAAAGTTCATTGTTGCTTTTTTTTCTCCAGCTGTCACTATAATCTTGATTGCATTCCAGTGAAAACAATGTACCAGTTGATCCGGAAATAAACGTAAACATGGTCCTAGGTATACAGGCAGACAGCTAATCGATCCCTGATTCCTGACCTGTCTACCTGAGACTACTGGATACGATATATATTGTATACTATATATACGTTTAACGTTTACCATTGGCAAGATAATCATCGATGCCTCGGGTTTGGATGATGACAGCAGCCGGTCAGTGGTATTTTGATGGTGATTTTGATTTAGTTGCAGTACCATGACAGTTTGAGATATACACCTATGTGCTCTAAATGTAGCTTTGTCAAGGAAAATGCATTTCAACCTTGAAATGCATTCAATTCTGACATAAATTCATCATTTAATTCTTTGGGAAAAAAAACATGCTTATTGTTTTTTAGCACAGCAGATAAAGCGACATGATTTTCCAGACTAATAATGAATGGATTTTAAATGCATTACAGTGATATATGGATTTAAATGTGACAAAAATTCCACTCCATAAAGTAATGGAGCTTGTCTTGGGTTACCTCCCAGATAAAAACGCACATACCTCCACACACATTAGGTAGAGGCGCAAAGTCATTTTCACCACAGTGGAGAACACTGTTCAACACTGTTTCTGGAACACCGGGCTCACACTAGATCTCCATTTGCTTCAGCACACACTGTCTTTTCTACATTCACTCAATCAAATTTAAAACATTTTAACACAGTTAAGGATTGGCTTCAGGCCAATTGCGACCTAACAATAAAGTGACACTCTTGACAGCTGAATCACAGCAGAGTGCAAGTTTTGCCGGACCAAGCTGCGTTTGCACTTAAACCACTGTCACCACCCTGCCGACTGTGTTCAATGGTTAACCACGGTGCTACAAATGACTGCTGTGTGCCTGCTGAGGGAGAAGACATTTTTACACTAAATATAACCTGGCTTAGCTGCTGTGGAGAGAAGCTGAGGTCTGGGACATGGCCAAAGTAATAGTGGTTTTCAATGCTTTGTCAGTCATTACTTTGCTGCTGTGTGGGTATACGGACTCTCACAAACAGTAATTAGAGATCGCAGCCAAACATCAGCAGCGGTGCCAGACTACTGGGACAGTGGTTTTGTGGCTTCTACATGTGGTTCGACAATACTGCAATATTACAGTTAGGAGGAAGGTGCGCCAATGTGCTTGAGGTATCCTGCAAATTAGGCCTGGAACAAGAAACAGAAAGAGGTGGCTAAATGGGACATTTTAGTGACAATCACCTTGTGCAAATATACAAGTCATGTAGCATTTACTTCTGAGTGCAGAAAATGGGCCTGGGTGAAAATCTGCCAAAGGACCACATTGTAGTTCTTCATTCAAACTTCATTCAAGTCAATATTGAGCAAACACTCTGCTCTGGCCTAAAAAATGCATAATGTCACTGCCAGTCAAGCTCAGCAGTGATAAGAGCATCAGATAATTCTCACCACTAATGAATGCCTCTGGAGTGCAAAGACAAAAGTGACCACTGGAATGCATTGTGTTAACAACAGTAATAACAGTTTAAACATTTACTAGTATAAGTGACAGGGCAGCAGTAAAGGGGTAAGCCCAGAGATGAACTGATAGCAAACTGCTGATTTATCAAAACAACTACTTCACTGTATGGATACACTCCTAAGCTGCTTGTTAGCTCACATTTTGAAATGTAATCCTCATGTGTTGTTATTCCTGAGCATTAAAAGCCCCCCCAAAACACTTAAGTAACGTAACTACTGCATAACAAAGGCTGACACATGCCAGAATGTGTGGCATTTAACCCCAATGGGGAGTTTCTAACCCTCTACGCAGCCACCCACCCACACAAATGCAATAACCACGCACACACACTCACACCCGATATAGTCTGAAGACTTTGCTGAGGAGTAAAAATAGGAGCCTGCTGTTAGCCATTCACAGGAGGGCATGCAGATGAGAAATATTTGGAATAATGATGAGCCAGAGCTGCTCTCACTGCCACCTGCCCTGGCCGCAGTGAGCTTGTGTATTGTGGAAAAGTTGACCCACATTCTGGTGTTGTCTCTGTGGATGTGGCCTTACATGTACTCCGAGGGAGGAGGGTGTGTGTGTGCTGTAATCCTTATGATGTTATAGTATTTAAGGTACTTGTCTTTTGTACCGGCATGATCATAATTCTATTGCTGTAGTCAGAGCAGCCGTTTTAAATTTCATTAACACCAAGCGAGAGAAGGTGAGATGTGCAGTGTGATAATTCTCACATGGTCTTTGTGGCGCAAGACACGGCTTCACCCTCAGCTGTAGATGACGTCTGCATAGCTTTACAATCAATTTACAATCGTGGAGATTCTTGACTCTGTGCCTCTGTTTATTCTGACCCAGTGTTTACTTGCTGTCTGTTTATCTAAGCAGACTGAGAGAAGCCTGTGTTTAAAGATCTCTAAAATGTCTCTAAAGGCTTTTAGTTGCCAGTTGCGCCTTCCATGTTTATAAAGCATGGATAGCACCTTGCTTCGTTTTTGCATTGTTTTGTGATTTGTTATCAATTTTATTGAATGAAGTTGTGGCAGCCCATACAAGCCAGAGGTTTATTTGTGGTATAAGGAATGAAAGAGCAGATCCATAAGCATGGATTTAGATTTGGATCTGCTTAATGCATGAACTAAAATATGTCACCGAGGGAATTTGGGCCAACAGCAGTAATGTTACACTCCTTGCAAAACATGGCAAAACAAAACTTCCCTCGGAAGCGCTTTGCCTTTGTTCATTCAGAAAATGGAACGTTTTCTGTACCTCATGGTGTGACACAAAAGCAAGAATCTAAAAAAACGGCACATATAAATCCGTTGACCTCTTAATGGATTTACGCTACAAAGGCACATGCATGACTTAGGAGTCTCACGGAGAGGCAATGCTCTCACACAATCCTTTCACATGTTAATTCAGTATTTCACTTCAGTGATGGACAGCTTAAAAAATGGGGCGATTTGATGGCACTCAATCTGAGCTAAATTTAAGTTAAATTAAGAGTGATGGCTATAATAGTGTAACTCTGCTCCTGTACACAAAGAACAAGCATGATCACCAAATTAAACAACTATAAATGGCTCCAGAGAACCTACAGAACTGAATAAAGTTTAAGAGATACCATATTGTATTTTATTTCGTTATGAAAATTAATGGTTTCATTAGAAAATGCAGAAACTTTGCAAGAAATGCCGCTTAAAATTAGAGCTGCAACGATTGTTGAGTTGATCGTTCAGTTTCAGTTTCAGTGATCAGTGATATTTTGATAAGCGAGTTACCGCTGGAGTCATTTTTACACTCGCTGGTTGAAGCTATATGACGATGGGCCTTTTCCACAGCAGACCTTTTGACTTGTCAGTGTAGGAAAAGCTCTGATGTTACCAATAACATTAACGATGGCTCTGTTCTGTCTAGGTGTAAGCCACGACAGTGTGACCGTGAGCCAGCATGCACAACACTGAAGCAGCTAAATGGAATTCAGTGAACATTATATCTATTATTTACAGCTGTGATTTTCCTGCTGTGACATGTCAAAATGTGATAGCATGAAAAAGGCCCATAAATGGAATATAATTGGGAATATAATTGGTTGAGTAAATTAAGCCATTTGAGCATATTGGCTCGAGCTGTGGGACATTATAACACTGACATGATATTTTCCAAAATTTTTGATATTTTACAATTGAAACTTTTTTTAACAGACAATAATCTACAGATAAATCAAAAATAAAAATAATAGTTGCATCTCTACTTGAAACACTTTCTTTCCCTAAACAGTGTATGATTTTCCACTCAAATATCTCGACTTCACTCTTTACTTTACTCCTAGCCCACAGTATTCTTACATTTCATGTGTGTTATTAACTCAAACTATCAGATTCTCAGCAGCTCCATGTTGACTATTTTATTCCTCTCTTGGGGGTTGCTGGCGACAGCAGTCTTGTCTGAACTAACCTTAAAATGTCAACTGATTATCTATGGCGGATTCGCTTCGCTCCCTCTCCTCCTTCTATGAAACACAGTTTGCTCATCTGACACTGATTACACCTATTTGCTGTCTAAACGGAGGCAGACTTCTTTCTTCTTGCTAACTCTGCCCTTTCTCCTCGGCTTACCAGCGCAGAAGACGTGATAAGCCTGAACAAAGTCTACTTCCAAGGTTTATCCCTCGGACTTGACAAACTCTAAACTTACTGAAATGTGTATTAGAAAATACATTCATATTTTCATCTTTAGTGCCCTGAATATTTTGAGACTCTTCTGGCTTTTTTTCAATACCACAGAGGGTGTTCTCCCTGTCATAAAAGCTGCACACGCTACATGAAGCCAAAGCAAAGCAATTAGGTCTCGTGATTTACTCTACCTGCTTTAATAAGGAAGTGAGGAGGGCCTCCCAGATGGAGGTCATGGTTCTGAACCTCGCTCCTCAGCTACCGAGTTAATCAGTTTGGAACATGTGTTTGTTTCAAAGCTGAGAGAAACATGCAGCTTTATAGCTGAGATTTTAAATGTTCCTTCACAGTGTAATAATAATAACAATAATTATAAACAGGGGACTGATAATCAACAAATTATTTTCTTCAGTCTCACATTCAAAAACGTGCATATTGTCCACACTTTAAAGTTGCTGCTCAGAGGCAAACTGCCTTCCCCAACAGCTCGAGCTAAAACTTAACACCATCATGATGCATCAGGGGAAGTGCAACCAGCTTGCCAAGGTAAGGACTACATGGGCCTCTCAAAAAGCAATTAAGGGCAAGAGAGTCATAATATTGAATGGAGGGGGGGGGTGCATTCCTCTGAGAGAGGCAGCAGCAGTAGACTGTGAAATTCATATTGACTGGAGAGGCAAACACACACAGGTAAGCAGGAGAGCAAAGTCTTTTTCCACCCTGCTTGTCAGCCAGAAGGATAGTGCTTGTAGTCTGCATGCTTTCAAATATATTTCGGGTGAGTTCAGCCATCCAAAGATGAACCTATACAAAAGCATTCAATGAGACTGCTCAGAGAAAGCCTAAAAGACACAATATACAATATAGACAGCTCTCTAAAAACAACACAGCGTTTGTGTCTGGCTAAAATCATATTTGGAAAATGGAAAAAATAAAAACTGCTGAGCTGTGGATGTGCGTTCACTGATGTGTTAAATCCTACTTGATTAAAGCCGGAAAACGCCTTCAACAATGAACTGTGCCAGTCCACTTAATTAAGTCAACTTGTACTAGGGAGCGCTGGGAAATGGAAAGCAAAGCAAACAGGGGCGCTGCTCGCTCGCTCCCTCGGCTTTTCTCTGGATGCTAATCAAAGGCTTGATCTCCGGGCAGGACAGGCCTCGGGGACGTCGCTCTGCTTGGCTGATCCGGGCAATTTGCTCTTGATAATACCCTCTCCCTCGCTCTGCACCCCTCAGAACCCAGCAACCCATCTCGCCTAATCTGTACAGCAGCTGAAACGTTCAAACACAGCCCCCTAAAGTACACATCTGCCTCACCAGGGAATAATCACATAATGGCCATAGAGTTATTACATGCTCCTTATTATCCCATCTTTCTTTGTGGCTCCAATTTAGGGATATCATAATAAAGGTGACTGAAGATAAAGAGGCTGCATTTGATTAAGTAAAACAATAATCATGTATACTGTTTCAAAATGAGTATGAACAAGACACACATAATAGCTTCAATCTGCTCTGTCATAGTTTGCGTTTTTAATTGTTTGTACAGTATAAGCCAGTGGAAGCATCTGGTGATTATTACAATATCTGGAGGCTTGAGGAGGGGGCGAGATTCTGGTGGTGCTATAAGTTTTCCCTCTGCAAAAGAAACCCTTCAGCACTTATCGGAGCCACAATTGCATGTCATCAGTCACACAACGAGAAAACACATGGCAGAGTTTAAGAAACCAGCGTGGAAGAAGATGAGTTGGAAACGCCGGACCACCAGTTGCAAACTAGGAATGAGAGGCAGGTGGGAATAAAGAGCGTGAAGGATGAGGTTCGGCTTCCTACCTTTAAAGGAGATGAAGACACGGGGTGCAGCCAATGGGTCACTGATCACTGGGTTCCCGAGAGCGAAGCTGGACAGTGCCAGGAGGGCGTGGACCGTCCACAGACCGTCCAGCTGCATGGTCGACCAACCTCCAGTAGCAAGAGTTTGTTGTTTTAAAAAAAGTCTCTGCAGGGACAAAAACAAACACGTGAGAAGACTCTACACTGCAAATAAATAACACAAAAGTCTGCCACAATGAGTCAGTTTTCATTTACTAATTTATGTGACATGTCAAATCAATGGGTCCCAAGGGCCCCATCACTGCGAGTTTTGGCGATGCAGCACCGAGGTGTGGAGATTACACCCAGATCTCTGAGAGCTTCACAAAACTGATGAGTCCTCATGGAGAGGGACCAAGCTTTTAAGAGATGTGCAAACACTTCCATTTGGTAAATATTATGTTTGTTTTTCCAAGTGTGAGCCTGTGTGACAATGTGATGGGAAGATCACGCTGACTCTAGTGTGAGAAGCTCTTCTCCTGCTCCTCTCCACGCACTCAAAACACATTCCTACTTCATGACACCGTGCGTGTGTGCTGTTCTGTAATTAGAGGTTCACCTAATGCCGGGTTATTCCACGTCCTCACACATACTCGAGAAAGAGATAAATAAAAGATTAACTTCTGCTTCTTGCTAAAAGGGTTACAAATGATGACAGGCTCATACACTAACAGTTGAATAAGTCTACCAAACAATACAGCGGTGCTCATCAATTAAGTCTGGAGTTAATGAATGATGGACACTGGGGAGCAACCGCAATGATCCACACATACGTCACAAATCATCATCATAAAGTCCAACAGGCAACCTCTTGCCCATGCCCATTCTCCTTCAAATCCACTCTTGATCTATTTAATCATCTCTGCCATGTTGACACTTCCACAGTTCACTGGGCCGTCTGCATTTTCACAAGAATGAAACTTATTTCATCCACACTTGATTCCGAGAATCCTGACCTCACCGGTTGGACACTCACAGTCTACAAAGAAGCTCTTCTCCTTGTGTTTCTACTACAAACACCGGACATTTAGACCGAGGTCTCTGTCTCAAACACACATTTGGAGACATCAGCAGAGCCAAAGAGTCCTCAGACTGGCTTGCTTAAATTGTGGATTTATGAGCCATAACCAGCTGTTTAAACCTCAAGCTGTTTACTGACAATTTGTTAACCATCCAGCTGTTTATTCTGAGACAGAGGCCAAGTCCTTCACACAAGCAGATGAAATCAAACAAGGCACTGCTCACAAATGACACAGAGGAGAAAGAAAGACCTACTAACATTATACAACAAAGATAAATATGTCTAACTCTCCTCAAATAATTTTGTGCCGTACAATAAATACATAAGGTTAAGTTTACAACAAGAGCATTCATTGAAACATATAACCATTTAAATTCACCACACTAGTTCAAACATCTTTATACAGAAGAAAAAGCACATCACATCCACTGAAGCTCTCAGCTTCTTCATTGTTTGGGTCCGAAAGTTATTAACTGACATGTTGGACCATTAAAATGTATTCATTTAGTCAAAGTCAAAAGGCAATAACCACAAGTTGGCAAGGGCCCAGGGTGTGAAGTTGCAACATAACCCTCCTCCTGATCCTGAATGGACAATAAAGAATGCACATTTGGCGACCCTCCGAAACATTACAGAAACCCTGATGATTTTCCCATTTCACAACATTTGATACAAATAAAAAGCTTCCTTCCACGCTACGAATGCTGTAAATATATATGAAAACAATGCACAACTTTATCAATATAAAATCGTCAATGAAGAGCACAAAATGTATGCAAAAAACGCCAGGGTTGCCGAAACATGATATAGAGTGAAATCTGTGCGTAACAGACTGGCAGCCTTGGCCACACATGGACGACAGAACTGTAAACAGTCTGGTGTGGTATTAGAGCGCACGGCAAACTGAATAATTAAAGAAATAGTAATAATGATTAATGTAAGAATTAAAGTTGTGATCTATCAGAAAATATCATTGTGATCATTTTTATCCTTATGGTTATAAGAGAAAACAGTCATTGGGGCATGCTGAAAATAATAAAACAATAAATAAAAAAGCGCGCATTATAATTAATAATAAAGCAGGTTAGTAAATAGAACATAGTTAAGCAAAAAGCGACATAAAAAAGGCTTACCTATTTGTTACAGCTTTCCGAATATAAATTCAGATCCAACCTTGTAAGTCATTGAACAAACCAATTCCAATAGATCGGTCACTTTCGTCTCCAAGTTGAATCAATAATAACAATAGAAAATCCCGGTGCTGGCTCTGGACAGTCCCTGTTCAGGAGGGCAGTCTATACCTGTGCACACTGCGCAGTTATTGGCCCCGGAGTTGTCAGTGTACAGTGAAGAAAATGAAAATATAAAAAAAAATGTTTCTCTTGTTCAGTCTTGTACGAGACCGCGAGGCGAGGAGATATTGTCGCCGCACGACCACATTCAAATTCTCGTGGGAGGAAAAAAGGCTTTAGGAATCAAGGTCCCTGTGGCGTAGAGAGGTCCAGGCACGCAGCGTGTGCTCCGTAGAAAAGTTGGGCGCTGCTGACTGTAGGGAAGCAGGGCGCTAGCAGGTGGATGCACAGGCCCATTTGCCTAAAACACACCCACAAGGCGGGCAGCGCTGAGCCGAGCCGCCCATCAGCCAGCCGGGGGGAGACATGAGGAGACATATACCACTGTATGCTGGCAGAGAAGCCTGCTGGGGCAAAGAATGGACATACGTATCCAAATTCAGCGCTGAAGTTAGATTTCTATTAATATTTCATATTTATTAAATTATACTTATTATTACAATATTGCAAAAAGTGGGCAAAGTGTTGGCACCACTTTCTAATAAACCTTTAAACTGTTAGCTGTTAACTAATAATAATCCATTTACTTTATGTATCAGTTGTAAGACCTCAGTACGAACATATTTTTGGTTTGGTTTGGTGTTTGGTTTAATTAAGGAATTATAAATGTTTCTCATATAACAAGCCACAGAGTCTGCAGTTACACATGTAATAGTTTATTAATAATAAATACTTAATCAAGTCTGGAGTTGTAAGATTTAGGTCCAGATTGTCTGCTGCCATTTCCTTACAGAAATGCTCAAAAGTTCTAACCAATCAAAGGGAGTTTTTACAACCTGGCAGCCCAAACGTTGTTCTTTTAACTGACCTATAAAGCATTAGTAAGTGAATCAATAACCATTATTAGAGGGTGGTAATTAAAAACTTAATTAATGTCAAATTTACCAAAGTAATCATCTGCATGAGCACATTTTAAAATCCTATAAAAACCACACCACTGACATTTTCTATCCCCTTTTAAGTTGATAGAAGATGTTATGTTGGCATATCTTGTTAGCAAAATTTAAGATATGAAGCAACATTGGGACTCATTTGGAGTGGTATTTCTCTCTTTTATCTGATGTTATCCAAACACTTGGAAATCATCTTTCATTATTGTAATGAACTGTGGTTTGGGTTCGCCTATTTCTTTATAATCCCTTTACTAAAGAATAACTACT
The DNA here is from genome assembly GCA_036024295.1 of Nannoperca obscura. Taxonomy (NCBI): domain Eukaryota; kingdom Metazoa; phylum Chordata; class Actinopteri; order Centrarchiformes; family Percichthyidae; genus Nannoperca; species Nannoperca obscura. Next base: position 35,115 of record JAVQJL010002574.1, read on the forward strand.
ACTTTTATGATGTCTGGCTGGGTTTCAGGCACTGGTTGGACAAATGGTGTCCGGCGCCAAATCTGGCAAAACTGGTTGTGCGCCAGAAAAACAAAACAATGAGCTGAAAGATGCTGAAACACTTCATGGACCTGGAGGGAACTGCAGAGCCTGGTCTCCCCTTTCACATTACACATTGTCATTTGATCAATTGTGATATATAATATTATAATATTATAGCAGCTTTAATGGCTGAATTTACACATACAGCAGAAACAATGATCACTGAAATGTAAACCTGTAAGAACATGAATACATTCACAGTCCATAACAGCACTTTCTGTAAACTGTTTAGGGGAAGATGAAGAGAAACATTATTATGTTATGTATAGTCTATACAGGCTTTTAGTAAGAAGCATTAAGTAACTAATATTGTTATTAATGCATATATAATAATGTCATTATGCTTTGATGCAAACCAGTGAAAGAGAAAAAGAATCTGCTGCTGTGTGAATGCATGCATGTTAAGTTCAGGTCTCCTATCCCTTTTACAGCTGCTATAGTATGGCAGAGTGTCTTCAAATGAGTTGCCTGTACTTCCATCTTCTATCGCTGTGACAACCAGCGAGCTACCATCTGCCACCCACACATGAGGTGTGGAGGGAAAATGTTCAACAAGATTTGGCTTAAATGGTGCCTACATGTGTTGCTTTTTTCTCTCAGTCAACAAGTGAGTGGCTTTAAAATAAATCCCTTTAAATGCTCAGAAGTTCACTCTGACCCACCTGAGTTATACTTTTAAAGGTGTGTTATGAAGATAAAATAACTTATATTAACTTTACCATTCACTGGGTAAAAGTTTCATTATACAAGTTTATTACAGCATTACATTATTCCAATGAATATTTGACCTGCCAAGTCAATTTTGGTGACTTAGTGCACAGACAATGTAATGACTGTTGGCTCCAACTTATCAGAAATTAACAGTGTTATCTTGGTTATGTACCCATTGATTTGAAAAAACAGTGCGACATGCAATTCATTTGATGGCCCACGGAAAATGTCAATTAAAATGCTTAATTTGCTCCTCTATTCAAACACTGATTGGACACTTCAAAGTCACCAAGTTACTGCCTGTGAAGATTTTCTAAAGCTCATTGAGAAAATTAAACATTTTCCCATTTTTAATCACATTCCATTCAGTGTCCTTTCGCACCTGCATTATCTGCCCCTCATTCAATCTGGAGCTTTAAATTGCATGTACTCGTTCCACCATTAAGCCTGTCAGGGGAGTTAGAGAGAAAGTTTGTCAGGTTTTCAGGTGTTGGCTCAAAAGGCGTCAAAAGAAGCTGTCCCGCTAAACTTTTCTTCCATATGAAGCCATGGCGTTGGCTCGGTAGCCTTTACTTTGCAGTTTGACCCAACATAAAGGTTCTTTTTTAAAGTGACTTGGCAGAGGTCAAATAGAAAATGGTCAGTTTGATGAGTCCAAGTAGACTTCTTCCTCTTCTGGACAAGTTATCTATTCAGTCAGGACACGGCACATTTTGTGAGAAGCATGGTCTTCAGCTTCTCCAAAGCCACATTACTAAACATTCCTCATCCGGTCCAGTTTTCTGAAAGAAACAAAAAAAAATCAGCTGTCAGCCCTGATTGCCTATTGTTGATCTTTTCTGCATGATGGGCATCCAGTATGAGTTGTGTACATTACCCACAAGGACTTCTCACTCCTAAGTGGGCCTGAACTGTAATTTTTGTGATCAAAATCTTGCCAGTGCATGATACCAAGCTGCTGTTGATATCTAAGTGGTGTATGAAGTGGCTTCAGTGTTCTGCAAAAGAAACTGCATTCCAGCTGAGGTGTGAACAGTGCTTTCTGTGGGGCTCTGCCTGCGGGGCATGAACAGATGCCAGGTGTTATATCAGCATTTGTGATTCTTACACAGTTCCAGAGATCATCTGTAACGCAATCCCACTTTCAATGTGTGTGGAGAGATGTGACTCTCTGTTGCATGCTCTATAGAGGCTGCTTTGTGTTGTTGTATTGTGCTGAACCATGTAAGGCTTCAGCTTCTATCTTGGGCTGGTGAGGTTAAATGTGGTGGCAAGATTTTTCTGTTGCTGTTCCTCCATTTCGTCTATCTCCTCAACTGTCTGTCATCCTTTGAAATATGCGTCACAACCAGTGTTGGGCAAGTCACTTAGTTAGTTAGATTACTTGAAATATAATTAATTTCTCATTACATAATACTCAATGAAGAGTAATTAATCTTTTGTCCCCCCCGTCCATACAGCGATCCAACTCCTCTCAGCGAGGAAGTGAAGCCGACTGTCAGCTGGCTATGTTAGCCTTATGCCCAATTTGCATACCATATGTTTATATATGTATCATTAATACCATTATGTTTTGCACTACCTGCATTGTTAATCACCTTACATTTGCATCTGTTCCATTTAGTTTATACTATATATCATATCATAATGACAGCTCCCTGTAGTAGTTCTGCCAGTTAAACTATCAATTCACGGCTGTGGTTTTGTGTTCTTACTCTTATATTCTTGTGTTTATTGGTGTTTTTGTATTTAAGCTACTGAGTGCTTTAAATTTCCATCATGATCAATAAAGTATCTATCTTTTTCAGAACGAGACTTTTCCCTAAGCAAGACTTTCTGTTTCTGGTTAAACAAAAAGGATCTTACTCCTTAAAAATATTCTTTCTCTGTAGGGATCTTTTCCGTAATGTTGTCAGACACTTTAATTAAAAATCTGAGCCTGTCAGTGGCAAACACAAGCACTTTTAGTGGACAAACTTTTCACAGGCAAAATTGCCTACAATGCTTACTTGCAGCCATTGCAGCTAATATTAACTTCTTTTAGTTTTTGGTTGTTTAATCTGTAACAGTGTATCATATTTCATGAGCTCATTATATGTTTAGTAACTAATAACTACAGCAATCATATAAATGTAGGAGAGCAAAAAGTACAATATTTTGAAAAAGTATAAAGTAGCATCAAATGAAAATACTAAAATAAAGTACAGGTACCTAAAACTTGTACCTAATTGTACCAGGACCGAACCTCACCCTCTCTCAAAAAAAGGTAATTTAAATCACAATGTGCTCTTTGTTTCACATTGGCCTCGACTACCTCATTGCCAAGCATCTGAACATAACTCTGATTCCTGAAAGCATTATGTCTGCAGCTAACACACACTCCCTCTCACACAAACACACCCATGTATTTGTGTGCACGTATGCATGCACAAAGCCGTCAAACAAAGCTAAAAGTGGCTTGTTGCGCCAACAACAGGACTTAGTAAAATGTTCATATTCAGCAGGCACGTGCTCACCTTGTGCTACGACCAGATAGGAGAAAAGCTTTGCTCCCAGCACTTTCTGTAGATGATGTCCTCAAAGTTATTAGCATTTAAATGAGAAAAGAAAGGCATCACATCTAGATCACAGGAAAACTCTCAATAGTATAAAACTTGTTCAACAATTCAAGAAGAAGAAAAAAACCTTTCTCATCTCCTTCGGTGGGTGACTGAATGTGAGTGAGTTAGTGACTCAGTTATACAAGCAAATGAACAAACTGAGTGGAAGAGGTTAGAAGGGGGTTTCAGGCTGATCACACTGAATGAAAGTATGCAACACCGAGATTACAATTTAGTGCTTGGACCACCTTCCTTTTCCCCTACCTGTGGTTGGTGCCTTTGAGCAACAGTTTCCTATGTTGTTTTTGGCAGCATGTGGCGTTCCATACACTTCCCAGACCCTGCAGACTATACTTTACGATACTTTACTGCCAGTCTCACCCCTCCTGCCCCAGGGAACCGCAACCCACAGCGTCCAGAATGAAGGAAATGGCTTTGATTTCCTTCCACTTTTCACACATCAAATGGGGAAGGGACCGAGGGCCACTCGCTGGTCTTGACCGAGCAGGATAAACAAACTCAGTTTGTGCACGTGCATATGTATTTCTGTCATTTCAAGTGTGTGTGTGTGTGTGTGTGTGTTGGACACAATATAATGTGTGTTGGGGAACAGGTGAGTTCATTTCTACCCGTCACTGGTCTACATCAGTGTTGACATTATGTGAAAGGTAAATACTTTGTAATTGAAAGAAATCACAAACCGAGACATAAGCCAAGGGAGAAATAACCAACCCACTTTATGATTCTCAATACACCTCTGTTCTCCGAGGCTGGCTGTCTGGGGTCTTTTCTTGGCTGTCACTGTAAAGTTGAGTGGCAAAATTTGAACAAATAATCCATCTACCTAAGTTTGAATGGTGATTTCATTCAGCAGAGGACTGGGTCTGATTATAAAAAATAGAAACACAACCAAGTCTTCTAGGTGGGTCATATATGATTCATACTTAGCATGTGTCATACTTCCTCTACACACCAACTTTCTGGGAGGTACTGAACTAAGACAGAGTTTATGTTGTGCTGCTAAGACCCTTGGGAGAGGTAAAACCTGGATTACATCACTGAACCAGCGAAGTGTTTAGATATGCATGCAGCAGAAATAATTTTCACACATAGGATGATTATGTATCAGAATCTGTAAAACTAGTTATGTGGGAGGTCCTGCTACCATCCCATGACAATATAACAATAAAGTTCACAGGAAATTGGGAAGAGCTCTGAAAAGGGCTATTTTTCCCAACAGATTGGCTGCTACATATTGCCTGATGCTGTATGCCTCCATATTTTAAAAGACTGGAGTATTTCACCACCAAACGGACTGTTTCCCACTGATTTTCTATACTGTTTACATGAAAGTCTTATGATGAAAATCTCACATTTGAATATGGCTCAAGATCAAGTTGTTCGATTGATTATTTGTTTAATGAATCAATTATTCAACCACTTAAATTACTAAATCTGTATTAAAGGAAATAAAGAAATAGTTTGACATACTTATTCATTTCATGCTGTGAGTTAAATGAGAAGATCAATACCACATGTCTGTACGATAAATATCTTGCTGGAGCCAGCAGCAAGTTAGCTTAGCTTAGCATTAAGACTGGAAAGAGGGGGGAACACCTAGCATGACTCTGTCCGAAGATGAAAAAAACCCAACTCTACCAGCATATCCAAAGCTCATTAGTGAATAATTCTGTTAAGATCTGTCTGGTTTGTTTAATCCCTACTAGAACCAAAGTGTAAAAAAAATCAATGTTTTTTTTATTTTACTGTGAGTTAAGTACTGTGTGTATTAATGAGCTTTAAGGTGCTTGTAGGCTGATGTTGTTTCATTTGGGTTTCCAGTCTTTAAGCTAAGCTCAGATAACTGGCCGCTGATACAGATGTTAACAGATGAATTGAAATTAAAATATTGAAATAAATAGTTTGGTATTGTTTATATATTGTATATGTACCTTTTATTTGCATCTTTAACTTTCTAGTTTAGGTTGTTTCTTTGCCAGACTCAGGACATGGTAGGTTTATTCCATGTTTCTAAGATGAAGTGCTCCCTCACCTTGTACTAGTCATATTAAAAGCAGGCCACATGATACCCACTCTGTTCCATCAGCTGCAGAAGCTGACACCACAACTCTCAAACAGTTATCAGAAACCCATTACACAACCACCAAACTAATAACTAGTTTTTCTGCCTCTGTCAGCAGCCCGAGTGTGTCCTCTTCGGGTGTGACAGTCCAGCATACTGTGTGAGTCCATCTCATAAACTCTCCTCTACAAAGTTAAACTTTTCTGTGCTCTGCCTAAAAGTTGACAAGCAGAGCAGCTTTCCTGTGAATTTGAAAAAACAAGTGGAGAAGGAATACACCCTCACAGAGGTGGAGACCAGTGACGTGAAGAATAATCTGCACTCTCTTCCACTGGCTTGTTATCTATTGTGCTGTTGACTTGGCACTGCTCTGCTCCATGGATGCTTCCTGAGGATGTCATGGTACTCATAGTGGGTAAGAGTGCAATACTTCCTCTAGGCTCTCATTCACTTCCTGTCTTTTGATAGGACACTGAGGTCATGACCCCATCAATTGATCCCATATTCAGGTTCTACTAATCTGAATGAGCTGTTATAACTGTTCAAACCTGCTTGGCCAGTTGTACCTTTGGTGCATGTCAGGATGTGACTGTGGACATCATTAGAAAGTTCAATTGAATGTCAACATTGTTTGTTAACACGATATTGAACCACAGTCAGACAGTTAAAATGCCATGTTAAAATGGCAGATTAATCAGGCATATTTACTGTGTCTGAAAGCAGAGTGAAGGATGACTTAAACCTGAATGTTGCAGATATTTAAACTCTGAATATGTATGTTTTCCCTGTTAATTCCAGTTCTATGAGGAGTACAACAAAAATATCTTGAGGTAATATTTCACTTAGATATATCATTTTCATTTTCCAGTTCACTACTCTTTAGCATGACTCAGTGTTTAGTAAACTCCTGATATTTATCACCCCAAAAAGCATTCAGCCTTTTATAACATTTAATATAACACTGAACAATTAATAAATCATCTAAGTTTCTGTGTTTTTAGTTCACCTCCTAAAGGTATTGAACCAAAGGTCAAACTGTGAAATCTTTATAGTTTTTCAGTGTAAAAACCATCAGTGGAATGAATCCTCCAAGTAAAATTACAAACGTGGTGCCACTTTTGTTTTCTGTAGCACTATTTCCATGCCAACCATGTAAACTGGCCTCGGTGAGCTGTTGGGAGTTGTCCACTGCCAGAGCTAAAAGGTTATCTTAAACTCTCTATGGGAACTAATCCTGCAAACTCGCAATACTCTCCTGTGCAACTATTGTTTCTGCAGGGACAGGATACTCCCTTCCTCTCCCACACCCTCACCCATCCCACCATGAAGTCAAAACGCCCCATGGATCTCAGCCTAGTAAAACTGACTTGATTTAAGCCCAGTAGGGCATCCCAATGTAAAGGGAACTTAAAACATATATTATTATTAACATTTCTGGGTCTGTCAACATTCACTGTCAACTGTCATATATATACAGTGGCATGCAAAAGTTTGGGCACCCCTGATCATTTTCAAGATTTTCCTTTATAAATCATTGGTTGTTCGGATCAGCAATTTCAGTTAAATATATCATATAGCAAACAAACAGTGATATTTGAGAAGTG
>JAVQJL010002576.1:0-33513 GCA_036024295.1 Nannoperca obscura
ACAACATTGGAAGCCCGTGTGAATTGCAGCCTCAGTTTCCTGTTCTTAGCTGACAGGAGTGGCACCCGGTGTGGTCTAATGCTGCTGCAGCCCGTCTGCTTGACTTTCTATCAGCTCGAACCAGTCTGGCCATTCTCCTCTCACCTCTGGCATCAACAAGGCATTGTTGGCCACAGAAGTGCCGCTCACTGGATATTTTGTCTTCTTCGGACCATTCTCTGTAAACTCTAGAGATGGTTGTGCGTGAAAATCGCAGCAGATCAGCAGTTTCTGAAAGAATCAGACCAGCCCGTCTGGCACCAACAACCATGCCACGTTCATTCAGATTGTCTTGACCGTGTCTACATCCCTAAATGCATCGAGTTGCTGTCATGTGATTGGCTGACGAGAAATGAACTAAAAGTTAACGAGATGTTGAACAGGTGTACCTAATAAAATGGCCGGTGAGTGTATATCAACACCGTCTTCACCTCTACCTGCTCCATCTGTTCGTCTCTCTTTATATAAAAAATATATGTTATAATATTTTTATGAGTAATATTTGGAGTAAAAACAACAGCTTTTGTCAGGTGGTGTTGGCCAAAGTAAAATAGAGTGTGTCTGTCGGTTCATTACCAGGGGCAGTCCAAGAGCTGCTGTCTTAGTAAATAAGCGCTGAATACAAACAGACTTTGCGTAACGCCATTTTCTTAGTAAATCTGGCCCGGAGACTATTAGATAGCAACTAAAAACACAACTACGAAAGGAAATAACAGCTCAGTCATTCTTAGAATATAGTTCATGGTGGCAGTATTCAATACATACTGTTAGAGTAATTTACCTTAAGACAGTTAGGATGAACAATCTCATTGCAGATGGAGCACTCCATGAGCATAAGGTTAAACTTCTCTTCCTCATCCTCCACTGTGTCCTCTTTCCCTGCCTCTCCACAGACAAGACACACTGCTGTGTGGGGCAGCACAGGCTGGAGAAGAAAACAGAGGCTTGAAGATTATACTGCCGTTTCAAATGAATATCCTCTTTTCTAAGAATCCTTAGTTAACTTAATTCTAGTCCCGTATTTTACATCAATGTAGAAGCCAATTAATACCGAAGAATAAGATGTATTCTGTTAGTACTGCTTTCTTTCATTGATTTAGTTATTGTTGCACATTCAAAAATCACTGGAAGCCTAACATTTGTAGTCTGCGACCGTAGTTTATAGTGAACATTTGATTTGATTTGCATTTGATTATAATCACTGAATTCAACATGTCATGGACTTAACGTCAGCTAGCAAACAAGCTAGTTGCATTACTACCAACAAATGGGAAGATTTGGCACAACATACTGTGAGAAACTGTGGCATATACTTAGCTCTGAGCAGCATTAGGGTAAGTGAACATCAAGAGTGGGCTAAGCATATTGGCATATCTTAAAAGTGGGACACAGTTGCTAAAGAGCTTAAGACCGCAAGTGTGGGATACTGGCAGAGATGCCAAGTCTCTCTCACTCTCTTCTTTATAGTGGTCAATCTTTCAAACTAAATTGTTGTCAACGTCTATATACAGTATGTTGCAGAAACAATCAAAGCCAGTCTCTATCCATGGGGCTGAAACATTCAAATGCAGTCGCTGTCTCTCTCTCCACGGGCCTCTGTAACTACTGCTACAGCTGCTATTACCTAAGCTACTACTTGCAATATTATTTTAAATTGTGTCTATTGTGTCACTACCATAGCAACCACCTGGAAGCACCCAAGCAATCACCTTTGCACTGCCCTAGCAACCATGTTGATCACACTAGCAACAACCTCACAACCATGTGAGCACAGCAAAAACCAAGTATTCTAAATCAAAGAAAAGCCACAACCATTGAGCAATTATACACCTATGAGATCGATACCACTCTCATAAAGTTAGAGCCAGGCTTAGCATAAAGACTGAAAACAGGGGAAACGGCTAGTCTGACTCTCCAAAAAGTTCACCTAACAGCCCCCCTTATGCTCACTGACTAATGCATCGTATTTCATTTGTTTAATCTCTACAAAAACCAAAATTTAAAGGCAACAATTTGTGGAATGGTTTACGTGCTGGAAGCATTGCTTTGCCAGGTGCCTGGTAACCTCAAGGTGATGACAAGACTCCAGAAAATCATTTCTAGTTCGATGTGGAAACAGACAACATATAATGTGTTAATTAGTGCCTTTGGACAGACCCAGGCTTGCTATTTCCCTGTTTTCAGCCTTTCTGCTAAGTTAAACTAATCACAAGCTAGCTGTAGCTTCAAATTTAGCATACAAACATGAAAATGGTTACGGTCTTCTAATAGAACTCTCTGCAAAAAAGCGAATAAGCACATTTCCCAAAATGTCAAACTACTTCATGTGCGTATCACAAGAAAATTCACTGGGAACATTTTGAACAATGAACTCACTGCAATGCACTGCCTCATGATGCACGACTGTTTCATACGGCCCGGCCCACCAAACTTCTTCATGTCTTTACAGAAGTGGCACTCTCCACACTCTGTCCGCAGGCATGCCTCACACTTCCGACAGCGCGTCCTTCTCCTCCTGGCACCAGATGTTCCCCGACTAGCTGACAGCTTGACTGCTGATGCAGGAGAAGCTGCCATCTTAGGTTTCGGCCGGTTGGGAGGCCGGGGCTAAAAGGATAAAGAGGATACAGTGTCAAGTGCCGAAAATTTTAAAAAAGCCAACAAATATTACACAAACAGGTATCTAAATATTAGACAAATTACAATAGTCAGTATAAGGCAATGTGGCAAATATAAGTGCATTCATATTGTAATTTGTGTAACATGCATTATTAGCATACTGCAGATGCTTTAGAAGCATTATCTCACTACATATTAAATTATCAACAATTTTATCAATTGGTCAATTCAGTGATGTTTGTTTTTTTCCAAGACTTCAGAATTAAGTAAAAGAAAAGCATTACGCTCTGAAGGGCACCTCAATCTAATGTTATGAATTACATTGCATTTCATTTAATAATGGCACTATGGCTCAATAATAAGCACTTACAATCATGTTATGTAATAAGAAAAGACCCACAACAATATGTTAAATTAAACAGAGGTCAGTGTTATGGTGGATGTAGGCGGCAGTGCCTAATCCTGTCTTTGCTCTTTTGTAAGTCTGGGTCAATACTTCCAAACACAGACACATGCCAAAAAGAAACCGCATCTGCATCCATATATGAATACACGTAGAACACATATCCACAAACACAAATGTGATCACGCCATGCTGTGTATAAAATCATTTTTCATGGCTGTTAAAGCACAGGATCCAGGAGAAAACAAACACATCAAGAATGTCCCTGGAGGCATCTTCCAAATTTAGCTCTCCACTTGCTTGCATGTTTCTACTTCAAAGAAAAACTGCACTTATGGCTACATTTCACACATGGATCACTAGGATGCATTATTCTGTGTTAGGGAGCGCGCAGACTGGTTTATAACAGTAGATATTAAATGTGCTCTATTTAATACAACTGGGAATGGAGATGAGATGCCTTTGATCTCCATCATCGTTGTTCTTGTGTTATATATCCTGCTCCTTCTCAGGCTCAGAAGCCAATCAAACAATATTTTTTTAACATGCAAACCACATGTGAAAATGCCGCCAAACGTGCAACGTGAGAAAATATGTGGAAATGTATGAGATGAAAAACACAAGAACAGGGGGTGCAGAAGACTGCCGCTCTTGGAAATGAAGATCGGATTTCTATAGTTACATCGGCAGTGCAGATTTTCCTAGCGTCAGCATAGCAACAGCCACGTCCCATTCCCTAACAGAACAGTCTATGACACACAGACTTGTAACCAATAAGAACTGTAATGAGACTCTCTAACAGAAAAAGAAAGCAGGCTCAATCTTAAGCATATTACAATAATTTATTCCAACAAATGCTGTGAAACAGACTGACATAGGCAGGCAGATATGTGGTTAACAGACAGGATTAGAGTGAGATACTGGGGGGGTATGCTGCACTAGACTGTTCTGGGGGTATTCGAGGGGATTACAGACAGGAGTCCACGTGAAGAACACTGAAAGGAGACCAAATATCCCAGAAAAAGACACTGTGTTCTAGCGTAAGCACCAACATCTGCAACCCTGACAAGAGGTCAGAGTTATATTCAATGTCAGATCACATTAAATAACACGGAGCCAGACACTGCAGTGTGTTCTGACTTTATTACGGTCTGATTACACCTGTAACTGAAACGGCAGGTGTAGAAGGCAAATGAAAAATATACTTGAGATAGCTGTCCATATAGTGCCTTAAATCCCCTCTAAACCCCCCCCCCCCCCCAGTCTGCTAAGTGAGTGATCTCTAAAGCAGATATCCCTCTGATGCTCAGAATGAAATGACAGGGGAGGTTGACAACAACACTACCAGGGAAATCAGCTGCTGCCTGTCAGTCTTAGAAACTGCTCTGCAAGTGTTGTTTAATGATATCTAAACTATGACCAGAAAATACAGTAGCAGTTCGGTCTAGTTTAGCATTAGTAGCTGTCGTATCACACGTCTTTCCAGCACATACACACGTCCTGTTTGTACAGGAATAAGGACAGTACAAGTAATCAACTAGTAATTTCTTGGCTCATTCAGCTGGGACACGTTAGCAGACTCTAATGTTCATTGACAGCATTGAAACCTCTTGAGCTACTGGGGAGAACAGTGGAAGTCAATGTGGTGTCCTATACCGACATAAAACAGGCAAATACACCGTCTCATTTTTGTGACGTTTCTGAAATTATTGAGCAAAATTGACGATTTCTCTTTCCCTTGTCTAGAAATACATGTGGAAACAAATGACCTGGCAAAAAAAAATTGGGTTCAGAAGTTCCTGGAGGGATTAGTTTCCTGTTAAGCTTTAGAGGTGGCATATGTTGTCAAGCTAAAAAACGGTGATTGCTCGAGCAGACAGTGTGTAGCCTTTAGCCCAGGTTTTACATGTGGCAAAAGGAAAGTGGAACAAGTGTTACACACCAACTCCTGTAAAACCTCTAGAGTGTAGTGTTACTCAGAAGCGGAGGACAGAACAACAGGAACAATGTCAATCAGTGAGAAAACTTGTGTGCAGAGCATGCTGTTGAGAATATACAGTACAAGCAGGTTATTGTGGCAGTTCAATTAAGATGCTGCGCTACCTCAAATCTTAATAATTACTCCGCCTGCTGTGGACAACTTACATCAACATACAGTGTGTCACATATTGATATTGGCATATTTCATTGATTGTTCAAATAGTTAAACTGTGACACCAGGATCGTGTGCATTTACATGACTGGAAGAAACAGAACTGAAAATGGTATTTGCCAAAAGAGCAAAATGCACTCAGTCATCTGCAGTTAATGTTTTTCAAATTCAAATTCGGCCACAGAATTACTGGGAGGGGGTGTGGCTCCGAGTTAAGTAGAAGAAAAATATTTAAATTAATAAAACACATTTCTTGCTGTGTAAGCAGGTCTCATCTTGGATCTTCCAGCCATTTACACGGAACAATATTACACAATCCTTTCATAAAAGACTCATTCTCATTAACAATAACCTTTTTTTGTGTTGCTGTCAAACACATTCTAACGTGCACATATGATGCTTTTACAATCACACCATGAAAGATTCATCTCCTGCATCTACGCAAATTCCCATTCCTGTGCTTCTCTGCTCTGAAACAACCAATAGCAGCCCTCAGGCTCTGAGCTACATAAACACAGCCTTCTCCTATTGCTGGTTTTACCTGACAAAAACACACAAGCATGCACACGCACGCGCGCACACACACACATACACACAAACAGCAAACCTCAAAAATCAAATAGCAAGCACAGTCTGAATCAATGCATTTCTCTCCAGGTAGCTCCATTTCCTCGCTGCCCTGTGATGCTGCACACTGCTCTATCTGGCACAAGCATTCCTCTGGTGGCCTCACTATGCCTGCCTGCAGGGGTTTGGTGTGCTAACCTGCTCAGTGTCTGAGTCGTAGTCCTCATCATCAGCGCTCAGCGACATGGCCATTGCTGGTTTTCACACACCGTCCAGCTCACAGCAAACTGACATGGCTGCAGTCTCCTCCTCCTTCTACTCCTACTACCGCTGTCTGGCCTACAGCCCTCCCTCCTACTCCAAAGCTCCACAATACCACAAGCAGATGTAGGAAACACAGACAAGCCTGCCTCATTAATATGCATCGACTCCCTGAGAGAGGGGAGGGGAGCTGGGAGGCACGGGGGCCAATGGGAGGCCTCGGCACATCCGAATATATACTGGGGGACTCTGCCTCTATCCAATGAGGAGAGACAATGCAGAAAAGGTGTTGTCATATTCATGAGGAGTATCGCAGGGAGAGGAGAGCAGGCTCTGCACAGCCAATAGAGCCAGATGGCATCTCATTACAAAAGGCAAACACAAAGAGGCCCCACAACCAGCAGCTGGCCTTTGGGGCGACGGGTGGGGGTGATCCAGAGGGCCCAAGAAAACAAGAGATATCACTTTCATACATTCATATACAACACATCACTCCAACACCCGCCTATTGCACACCTCGTGCATTTGTTTTGACTATACATTATTAATAAAAAATGCAAATGCATGAACAATATACAACATATAAAACACATATTCAGTGATCTTAAATAGAGTCAAACATGCAAAGACATTTTACTAATTCAAAGTTACATTTTAGCTGACGTGCTTGAGCACATACAGCATTTTTCACCACCATTATTTAATCAACTCTCCACATTTGTACATATTTTAACGCAATGCAAGAAAGAGAGCATTGGGAATTATCGCTGTACGCCTACGCATCATTTCAAGTATCATCAAATATTTTGACCATTACAACAAGGTCTTTTTTTTTTTTTACATTTAGTCAATGAAGGTAAAACCGTTGATTTTGTCCCTCTGAGGATTTTGGCCTCCTGCTCAGTCAAGAACTGATGAAATCAAGGAGGATACAGATGACGTGATATATGTGGTATCAAATAATGTAGACGTCAAAAGCACTTCAATTATATTTTGGTGAGGACACTGATGCCCAAAAGGGACATGCATATTATGATATTACTTAAGTACTAGTACTTAAGTAATGAGCGTCTGCACTGACTGAAAAATATGACTGCAGGAGAAAAAACAAACCATAAACACAATGACTATACATTCCGTAAATATTCACACCAGTCAGTATAACATTTGATAACAGTATGAGCCCCAAGTACGGCTGAAGCGAAACAACAAGAATGTAAGAAGTGAAACAGTGAGGGGCGCAAGCAAACATAAGTTTTAAAAAACTCGTTATTTGCTTGATTAGGCAATACTACATCCTGTTAAGTCAAAATTATGTAAAAAAAAAGTACATCTACTGCTCCAGGGAAGGAATGCAATGAGCGTCGCAGCAAGAGAGGGAGGAGAGAATAAAAGGGACTGAAAATGATGAGAGGAGACCAAAGGAAACTATTAAACAGTAGGAAGAGAAAAAGTTTTTCAAAAATCACCATCCACTCAATGTAAGTCTTTAAAAAAATAAACTGCACTCTATACTTGCACTGGACTACGAATGCTTCTCAATATACCTCCCTAAAAGTAAGACAAAGTGCTGCAATGTGTTGTTGCAGAAATGTTGCAGCACTACAAAGTCAAGCGACAGGTGCATGGGATCAAGACACTGTCAATCACTAGAATATATAATTACTATAAGTTTTCTATTTTGTTAAGTGATCAATTCTAAATCAAATGTGTATCAAGTGTGTATCAAGACCCAAATAAAGATTAAGAACAACGTTCGGAGCAAAAGCAATAAAATATTCTCACCTTTATAGTTTTCTTGGGCCAGTACACCACAGGAACTCCAGTGATGGCTAATTTGGGGTCATCATCCGCATGTTCTTTTAAGACAACCTAGAGAAGCCACGGAGAACAAATAAGATGCCAAAGAGCACTCGGTCAAGTCTGTTGAATGATATATATTGCGCAAACTTTTTAATGTGTCGTCTTTTTTGTTTTCGTACCTTCATGTCCTCCAGCAGGGCTTGTGGGTTCTCTATTCCCTCTGGAACACATTTCTTATTTTCAGGGAGTGACTCCAGCTTCTCCACCAGCGTCCTGAGTCCGCTCAGCTCGAATTCGGTCAAATGCGTCCATTTATTTGGAGACTCCGAGGCTGGAGAGTCAGAGGGGCTTTGGGGGAAATCTAGAGAGGTGGAGCCGGGATTACAGCTGTCCTCAGAGTCAACAGACAAAACAGCTTTGAGGTGTTGGCCCCTCCGGTTGTCCGGAGAACACGGGCCATCCTGGGCAACTCTTTCTGATTTTTCACCCTGGTCATCCCTGACCTGAGTCTCACATGAGTCCTCATTCATGTCCTGGCTCCTTGAGTCAGAGGAGGGGCTCTCTGTGTTGGCCTTTGTCTCAATGTCTGAAGGGACAACATGAGATAACAATAGCTATATCAAATGACTTGTTATGTACTGTTTTCCTTTGTATTGCATATGAGTGCCATCAGCTGCAGAAATAATATAACAAGCAATAGCAAATAATGACTTGTATGATCACGCATGGCACTGAAACAGCATGCATGATGCGTTTGATTGCAAACACAGCAGGTAAAGCTTGTGTATGTCCTTTAATAATGAGCAAAAAGATATTTCTTAATTACTTTAGGAGCACGTGGGGGCTTTGTTCTTGTGTCCTCCAGCAGAAACAACACCAAAGATGCCCATTTCCTCACTATACGTGGGCAAAGACAAGGTCCGTACACCGCTCCTTCAAATCTAATCTTAATGTCTTCACAAGTGAAATTAAGCTATGTTCATAAATGGAGTGAGACTACATTTAGTAAGCGATTTAATAACTTGAGAGAGCTAATTACAACCGCAGTACAAGATTGTGAAAAGTATCTGGGGACACACAAGGAGATATTACAAAACAGCTGCATTACTTAATTTCACTCACCCATTGCCACAGGCTCTTTGCGGATCTCCTGAGAAAAATAGGACCGCTTGGTCAAGCAGTGCAGGTACCTCTCCAGGACATACCAGCACATCTCACAGTAGAAAGGGAAACGGAACTTGGAATGAACCTGAAGACAAGGACAAAACCTATTATTTACATGCATTCAGGTAATCGAATTATTGTTGATTTCTAAAATGTCATGTAATTGCATCAGAGGGTGGTTAACACAGCTTCACATACAAACATGTCTGTAAAACTTGATTTCTTGCCAACAACAACCAGAGTTCTCTGTGTGTGTGTGTGTGTGTGTGTGTGTGTGTGTGTATCTGTTTCTCTGGCAGCAGCAGCAGTGTAAAGAGATGACAAGGCTAAGAGATTATTACTCCATCACTCCAGACGCTCCTCCCATGCACACAAACAAATATGCTCACTTCTTCAGGAACACGCTGCAGTCTCAACAGGCATAAGGTCCTTGAGATGGGATTATTATTCTTTTGAAGAAATACAGCTATTTTTAGCTGTAATATGTAATATGGACTTTGGTGTACCACAGCACACCAGGCTGATATCTTGAAAGAATAATTATTTTGTTAAGAAAAACTAATTTAATCCAGAATAAACACATAAGTGATACTACCTTCCTCTGTATGCAGTAATAAAATATATTTATTGAAATATTTACCTTTTTTGGTTGTATAATCACAAATAGTTATGGCCAACACTTCTCAAGCTTTCTATCTCAAGCTACCAACATTTTACAACAAACAAATAGGTATTGTTCTTGGGCTCCCATGTATCTTACTGACGATTACATTCATATTTATTGTCATCTTGTCACCCCCAAATATATTGCCCTTTGACTCTTTTCCCTCATTTCTCTTTCAGTCTCAACATATTCCTCCTCCACCTCTGCTTCATCTCTCATTCTCCTGTCTCTTGCAGGTGAACTCTTCGCCTTCCCCTTGTTCTCCCGAGAGATTCAATTCCCTTCCGGGTAAAGTTTTCTGCACTGCAGTGCAGGCCAGAGTTCAGCCACACACTGGAGAACGCAGCAAGACTCCTACCTTAGTCCTATTCTCTATCTCATGGATGGTGAGCTGCATAGGAATGTTGAAGCTGTGCAGAATGTTGCCTCCGAACACCAGTGTGTCCTCGGGAGTGTAGACCGCATGAATCCACCCTTCATTACAAATAATAAATAATAAAATACAGGACATGAATAAAGAGATAAGGAACATAAAGAGGATTCATGCTAACTCACATAGCTGAATAAACTGTATAATAGTCGGGTAAGGCTTAGAATTACAGTTCATTGAAGCGGCAGCTAATCTCTTCCTGCTGGCTACTTTAAAACAACCATGCCAACACACCAGATGGGATGAAGAAGGTGTATCCTTGCTTAAGCTCCACTCGTTGGCATCCATCAGCTCGGTCTCCCAGGAAGATATCACTCTGCTTGCCCGACAGGACCCAGTCCTCATAAAGGGCAAGGTTATGAGGGGTTGGAGGCACAAGCCAAAACACCTGAGGAGGAGCAGATTTTGTATTTAGAGGTTATACTGCAGTCGCGGCCAGGTTAGGTGAAACACCAACTCTGAAACTGTAAGAAATATTTTTTTGAAATGTTACCAAACATGCATTTTCTTAATTTCTCAATTCCCTCAATGTTCAATGAAAGGAATACTACAAAATATCAGATTTGATATAAGAGACCATAATGGACTTACTTTTTGTCCCTTGAATACATGATACCAAACAGAGGTTCCCCCAAAATCAATGTGGAAGTCTGTATAGCATCCCTTCACGCTCATCAAACAATATCTATAGCAGGAAAAGGAGATAACAATATAAATCAAGAGAGTGGCATTGTAGATGAGGATGTGCAAGTGTAACAGAAAGACATCCATAAAAACCACAGCTCAACCAATTAGAAAGTAGCATCCAACGTAGAAAACAACGCTAAAAATCACTAACAGGACCACAACATAGAAAATTGTTCACAATAGGACATCGCTCCTCTGGAAATTAATTAAGGAATGATTAGCACTCCAAGACATAAATGATTCAGTAATTTAGCTAGATGGGAGCAGATCTATTTATCAGGAAAAAAATGTAACCAATGAGGTGTGTACAGAAAAAAAGAAAAACTATCTATCCACAGTATTATGTCATGCATCCCACACAGAGATGATGTGACAGATCTGTGAAACAAACGAGGAGCAACGAGTGAGCCCGTTTCTTTATTAACTCTGCCAAATGACCTGTCAGTCAAACACACAGAACAGACCGCTGTCCAATCTTTGAAAATGTTTCACTGCTAATTGGAAAGAGTTTTCTAATTCAAACCACTCACAAAAGCTAGGGAAACAAATGACTTTGACAAAAGCTAGGATGAAAACTGAGCATATTACACCTTTAAGTCAGATATCATTTTGCTTATATGAGAGAAAACGGTGAATTCCAACTATAATAATCACAACAATGACATTGACGCATTTGACATTCATAATAAATAAATACAATGTTAACACTGGTGAAAAGACAAATAAGTACAATCAAAATCTTCCCCAGTACTTTGCACCTCTGTGACGTAGTAATTACATGCCAACAGAGATTGAAAGACAACATGGATTGTTTTTCAGGCAACATTGAGACAGGTAGCAATTTACAGAGAAGCCTTCAAAGTTCAGCCTGCTTGTGAAAAAAAAAAAAGCATGAGAAAAGATGTTTGAAATGTCACAACAAAATAAGTGTCTTCCAGAGTTAAGCACGAATGCAGACACTTGGAAACAGCGTATTTTGTATTTATATAAAACAGAACAGACACTAATTAAGTACTGGTTTCTGCATCATGTCTGTACCGACACCAAGCATGTAACAGAATAACAATGGCTAAACTACCCGCTAGCGGTGACACTAAAATGAAAACTGTCTGTGTCTGCACTGTCTGAAATGATAATGGACACGATTTGTTACTGGATATCTTTATTTATTCCAGCCCAATTTCTACTGCCAGCACTCATAAAGCTATGAGCATGATCCAACCAATCAAAAATAATTAAAATGAATAAATATAACTCGGCAGAGGGGCAGAAAGTGGGGTTCGTTAGTTTGTGTGTCTGTGTGATGGGAGGAAATACGAGCCATTCAAGTTAAAAAGAAAGGCACAATTGGTTTTGACTCTTAGCTACAGTATGCGCAAATGCTGACAGCTGATTGGCTGAGAGGTGTCAGTGCAGTCACACTACAGTTGTTATAAAACCATCCTCCACTGTGGAAAAACTCTGCTGCCTAGCAACAATCAGGAGCACGTACAGGAGATGGATAACACCGACTGTATGCAGAGCTCTAGGGTGATGGAGCAATACGTGAGACATTCAGACGGGAGGGAAATTTGTATTAAGTGCCAATTTTCTTCTACATCTTGCTCTACAACTTTCTTTTTATGCAGCCCAAGAGAGAGTTTTGTAAAACCAGAAACACAATCCTGTGAAGTCATACCTTTGCACTTTAGGGTACTTCATCTCTGAGATTACATTGGTGGCTTCTGTTTGGCTGTGTTTCAGATCAGGAGGCCACATGTTGTCCACCCAGTCGACCTGATCCACCTGTGAGAGCGACCAACACGGCACTTTAAGCCATCGTGAATGTGGTACCAAATTTGTGACCTTCATGAAACCCTTCACAACATCACGCAGAGAGTGTCATGTGATAATACCACTGTGGGCCGCTTGATGAGGTTCTCCAGCTTAGTGTGGCTGAACTCTAAGCTGATGACATTGAAGAGTTTGTCCCGCTCCTCCTCTGGTGTCTCATAATAACGGACAAACTGAGCCATGCTCATTTCAGAGCCTTTCTGAGTGCTCACGTCCATCACATCCACAGACCGACGGCTGCCTGCAAGCAACGACCAGGACAAAAGTCGAAATTAACCTATATGAGCACTTCCACTGTCATTAACATGCAATTCAATCTGCCTGTAAGCGTGTCTAAAAACAACCCCACATGCTATTGTGAGATGCATACATAGACTGTCGGGAATTTGACAGATTTCATCATGTAGCTCATAGCTAGTGCATGCAATTCACCATCTCCCCCACTAGATGGAGCAACTACACCCCAATCGTGTTTTGACTTTATTTCTGTCACGCTTCACTTTACACTGTTTTGTTTTTTTTATGTGCAAAATAACTGATGGAAGAATATTTTGTTTTTAAAAGGAGTACATAGAATACCCCACAATATGAGATAGCAGACACGAACACGGACACATATTATAATTGCCATCACACATATTACAATGTTCTATGACAGACAGACAGATAGACTTGCGTGTGTCCTTATTTGTAAATTATGTCCATCTGCCGAATTAGTTTTTGGCAATACATAAAAGGTTTTGTTGCTTACTTCTTCTCCTGCTAGGTGCAACATTTTACAAAACACTGCACCTTTTATTTAGTTTATAAACTTTATTCTACTATGCAAAAGTGTGGCTCTTTACAATTTCTGCCTTTTAGCTGATAGGAAACATTTTTGAACTTCCTATCCCAACCGCACTACAGAATCCGTCATAGTTGGGGTAGTTTAAACCTGTTTCTTTGCAGCTTTGTAGCTTCCAAAATCTGTGCAGTGGAAGTAAATGTGGTTATGGATACTTGGAGACTACATGATACTTTTAGGACACTTGAGATGTGTTTTTTTGTTTGGGAGGGTGGCTCCAATCAGCATGATTACTCCAGCCTCTCACAACTGTTTTATTGCAAAGGTTTGTTATCTGGCATGACTATTACAAATTATTTAGAATTTCCCAAAAGCTGAAACTCACCGACCTCTCTTGTTTCAACTCCACTAGCTCTTGTTCACTCAATCAGCAGCTGGGATACTTTCAATGTTCTAGCTTTGTTTGTTTTTTTAAACCACTCTTATTGCTACATTAATAATCATACATCATTTCTTTGTGTGTGTGTGTTTCATTATACTTACCAACCAATCCTTTAATTTCACTAACTGTAAATTCTGGATCCGGCATTCTGTGTAAATATAGGGGAGGGATGGATGTCAAATGGTTAAAAAGATAAATATACAACAAATATAGAGTGGGTTCAATCAATACGATAAAGCAGGTTATTCTTAATAACTATGTGTGAACTGGTGAATTCAGAAATGTGGCTTCTCACCTGATCCCTAGTCCATCTTTCTCTTTAAAAATGAGTGGGATCCTGAGAGCCTCCCTTTGCACATATGCATAGGAGAAGTCTGCAAGACAGTGGGTGTGTGGTCCAGTCAACAGCATTTAGGAAAGCAGATTTATTGTGGGAAAGACATGCGATTTTGCCAATCAAGGCAAAATCATAATATATCATAAACAGTATGTGTGCTACTTTACCTTTACCCTCCATCAAATGGACAAATTGCGCGCTGTAACTGTCGCTGGCAAGCTTTTCCTCCACACTGAAACCTCTGATGTTTGCAATTTCTTCAACGTCAGACAAATCCTCGTTTTCGTCGTACATCCTCCGGCAGATGGAGCGCTGCCATTGAAAACGACATGATTTATGTGACAAAACTGCGACACGCTTGGAAAGCAAACTCTTCCTGCCATAACTCTGCAGAAGCAGACTGGTGTCAAATCACTCAACATTCATTTTATTTCTAACTTTGAAACTGTACTAAGGGTTCATAGTCAGTGTTTAGATAGTACGTTACTATAGTAGCATCGTTTGTTTCTTAAATGTAACGTCAAGTACAATAACCATTAAACGACACTTGTCCTGGGAAAAGACAGATGTTGGTACGTTATTCCATCAAGTGAAATGTAAAATGTTTGCAGGATTTCACTGATCTAACAGAGGTGGTGGTTTATCTTGTTTGAACAACCGTACGATCGCTTAATCGCTCAGATAAGTTCTAAAATATATCGTTTCTCTCCTCGTGGCCTCTAACTTGAGCATCTTATGTGACTTGGCGAGTGTCCCGACGTTTGCAGTTGCAAACGTTAGCTTAACTGTTAGCTAACTAATTAGCTCGCTGCCACTCTCGCTTCAGAAGCTAACGTTAACACGGCCGATGGTACACACCAGCCTGCGTCCAGAGTCAGCACACGTTTCCACGGCCTGAGCCATCGTCTCTTATGAATGTTTTCCAGTCATTCAGTGTCGGAG
The DNA here is from genome assembly GCA_036024295.1 of Nannoperca obscura. NCBI lineage: Eukaryota > Metazoa > Chordata > Actinopteri > Centrarchiformes > Percichthyidae > Nannoperca > Nannoperca obscura. Next base: position 15,128 of record JAVQJL010002576.1, read on the forward strand.
TGGCATCTTCGTGCCTAGTGAAGTTAAAGAAACACTTAGCACGCTTTTCAGGTTCAAAACAAGGGAACCATGTTTTTGTGTATTACGTCATCGCCAGGAACCAAAACATTGTTGGCCGACGTCACAGCGTGTTAGTTCACTTCTGTTCGGCTTTTACACAGAAGGCACGGTAATCCCGCCGTTTGTTTGTGGCCGAAAGCTAAAAAAAATGTGACATTACGTTTTAACCACTATCATCGAATAGTTCAATCTGCCGTGTTAAATAAAAACAAGCGATAAAATAGCCTGTCTATATCTATAAACACCCATCTTAATCCGCTGTCATTCATTCCAATAGTACAAATTACAGTTTCTGTATACTGAACGTGGCGTGCGTCACGTGGACTCGTGTAACATTGCGTTCAATAGTCAACGACACAAAAAACAGTATTTTCAGAATTACTACACAGTGTACGTGGTTGTTGCGTCAGTATTACCTACGGGCTGACAGGTAATCTCATAACTGAGTAAATGCAACCGACAGTTGGCGCCTAAACGGATGTTCCCTTCAGAGCGCGCGGGATTGTGGGTAATGTGGTGATAGGCGGCACACAAGCGCAACACGCCGGAGAGACTGGTGGTAGGGGGGGAAAAAAATAGCTTCCGCAGTTCCGTCAGCTGGCGAGGTGAAATGTTTTGTAAGTGTATTCCACTGTTAGCATGTTGAACACTCGTTTGTGTCGTGTCCCGCAAGAGTAACACGGTAACTACGTCGGCGCCGCTCGTCCAGTCCTTTGATAACAGGCGCAACATGAGTCTGAACGAGCATTCACTGCAAGCACTGTCCTGGAGGAAGCTGTACCTGAGTCGAGCTAAACTGAAGGCTTCCAGTCGGACATCGGCTCTGCTTTCTGGATTTGCTATGGTAACACTGTCTTCTACCCGTTCTCTCCCTCTCGTGCGGATGAATCGGTCATGTTACTCGGTGTCGTTGGCTTGCGTATAAAGTTGTGTCTCGTGTTCTCTTCCTTCCAGGTGGCTATGGTAGAAGTGCAGCTGGACAACAGCTATCCCTACCCACCTGCTCTACTTATTGCCTTCAGTGCCTGCACCACGGTGCTGGTGGCCGTTCACCTGTTCGCTCTCATGGTCAGCACGTGCATTTTGCCCAATATAGAGGCTGTGAGCAATGTCCACAACCTCAACTCTGTGAAGGAGTCTCCACATGAGCGAATGCACCGACACATTGAACTGGCGTGGGCTTTTTCCACAGTTATTGGTACTTTGCTCTTCCTAGCCGAGGTGGTTCTACTCTGCTGGGTGAAATTTTTGCCTATTAAGCCCAACAAGTCCAGCAATAACACAATTTCCTCCGGTGTGGCTGCTGCTATTACCTCCACCTCTATCATGGTCCCTTTTGGTTTGGTCTTCATAGTCTTTGCTGTGCATTTCTACCGCTCCTTGGTCAGCCACAAGACTGACAGACAGTTTCAGGAACTGGAGGAGCTATCCAACCTCACCAGGCTACAAAACGAGCTGGACAACAGAGGGGAGTCTTCCATCTTGCAGTCTCCAAGCTCACATTTCCCATAGACAGGTATGGTGGGATTCTTGGGATTACTCCCAAGCCAGAAGCCACGTTATTGGCTCCTAATGTTTTTTTGTTTTTTTTAAATACAGGAATAAAGATAACTCACCTCTTTTGTTGTGAAATTTACATTTTGTGAAAAGAATTTGTATTTTTTAGAAAACATGTTTGATTAACTGTGAACTCACGAATCTGCCATAGTGCATGTAACTTGAAATTGGAAAGTCTTAACTGTGATAGTTGCTTGATTTATCTCTTCACATTATAGCAGAAACATCTGAACAATAACTTGGAATCCTGTCTGTTGCCTGCTGCCATTATTTACCAGTTCGTCAGTGAACACTGCATAAGTTAATATATATTACCTTGTTGTGTTTTGTAAACCACAAGTATTTAACCCTGTATCACCGTGTACACGATTTATTGTCATTTTCATCATTTGCATTTGTAATACCTGCTGTTTGTGTAGGCTGAATCAACAGCTGCAAAAACTAGTGTTATTAGATATTTGCTGACATCTGTAGCACAGGCTGTGGTGTTTGAAATAAACACTTTTCTACCAAATGGCATTCAGAGTTTCAAAATTTTAATAAAATTATTATATTTGGACATACTGCAGTATTTGACAACACATCTCTAATTTTATCTATCCAACTTACTTGCAATAATTGACACAGGTTAAGTACGTAACACCTAGAACATTTACCAAACAGAACATTTAAAGTTAATGAGTAGATGTAATAATTATGTTTTCAACAGTCAACATGCTGGATAACCAACTGAGCCCGTCCCGTCTGATGATTTCCATTTCTCCTCGACACTTAAGTTTGTTAAAGAATTCGGACTCCTTACACATACTGCACAACCACATTTTGACCTCTGCGGAGTACTTGTTAATATTAGACGCCAGTGTTCCTCTGTGTTTCATTTTGTAAAGTCTAAGCACTCCACCTGTCTCGCATATCCCAAATGATCATGTTGCCGATCAATCTTGAGTTAGTAGTCTGTACTGGAGGAGATGGAAGTCCAGATGTGGTCGGAGATGCATTCAGAGGTGAAAGTTAAGGTAGTGGGATGTTGATTGGGGTCATCTTGTCACATGTAGGTGCGGATATTCCATCCTAATTAAAGGTTTGGGTAGTGATGAGAGAAGATCCTCTTTTTTCATGCTAGTTGTTGGACCTAGTATTTTTCTAAATAATAAACAGTTAAACTATTAACAAAACACAGCATGAGCTTTGTTATTGAATAATGTCAAAATGATGCATATAGAAAATGCAGTAAACGCTAATATTAGTAGCTAATAAGTAAAATAATTAGGATATTCCATGTATTCTAGTATTGAATATATCATGACCATATTTAATAGCCTAATCTAATATAGTGAATCCAGTAATTAGCTATATCATTACATAGTTATGTATACAATCTATGCATGTAGTGTGATGATTTAGGAACACTTGAATTTTACCGTTCTATTATGTGATGAGAGGTGGCAGCAAAAACTGACAAAACTGAACATGCTGAATGCCATCATGCCATTTATTTTCTTTCTTTTTTTTATTTTTATTATTTTGAGTGTGTTCAAGTGGAAACTTGCTGTTGATTCTCTTGTTGTTCTTAACATTGATCAAGGTAGGCTGACTGGGCTTCCCTTAAAACCAACTGCATATCCACCAGGTGTAGCTTAAAAAGAAAGAAGAGATGTTCATATTTTATTCCACAGTAATGCAATGGGAAAAGTGCATATAAGTGAAGACAGACAAAATGCTGTACCTGTGGAATTGGATACTTCGTCGGAGTTGGTGCTTCATTCCTCCCAAAATCAGACAGGGTTCCACATTTTGCTACGCCATCCACCCAAAAGCCTTCATAAAGCTGGCCTTTGTCAGAATAGTAGAACTTTCCATTACCGTTCTTCTTGCCATCTCGCCAGCTGCCTTCATACCAATTTCCATTTGCTTGAATGCAAGTTGAAAAGTCAAATTTTAGAAGTCACCATCTCACCCAATTAAACTATAATCTATTTTATTTATAAAAATGTACGTAAAGCAAAGTGTTTTTACCAAATCGAATGATGCCTTGTCCATGACTCTTATCCTTCATCCACTCTCCCTCATAGATATCTCCACTCTCATAGTACATCCTTCCCCAGCCACTCCGATGGTCCTCACTCCACTCCCCCTCATAAACTGCTGAGTTATTGTAGAAGTACATCCCATACCCCTAAAGAAATAGAAAAGGGATGCAAAATATATCTGTGTACATACATGTGCATCAGTGTGCATGCAAAACATATCCGTTACATACATGCTTCTTTCCATTTCTCCATCCACCACAGTATTTCCTCGCGTAGTCCTTTCCTTCTGGGAGCAGCACACTGTAGATACCATATCCATCCCGTTTGCCAAATTTCCACTCTCCATTATAAATGGCACCAGACTTCTTCCAAACCTGAGTTCCCTTCCCTTGAAAACAACAAATGAGAAAACATAGATATAGTGTATGCAAAGTGTTTTGCGCTTCATAACCAGGCCTTCACAAAGCAGTTTAGCGGAAGCTCGTGCTGAACAGTATCTCACCATGCTTCTTGCTGTCCTGCCACTCTCCAGTGTATTCATTTCCACTGACTGAGAAAACTGTGTGCCGCAGTCCACACTTCTGTGACTTAATATCCAACAATGTTGAGGATGGCAGATTTTTTGGGGATGTTTTAAAATATGGCATGGCTGTAGGTAACTTGATGAAAACCCTATAACATAGATAACATGGAGAAAAAAGTTACATTGCCTTCTTTCAAGGCAGGAGATCAAATTTACAGACCCTGTCAGATAATAGGACGCAATTAATGTGTGCACATATGTAAAAGGTTTTACTAAATACAAATTATTTTAGACATAAATATCACATAGCCTTTTCTACATGTAGCATGAATATCATTAGACTGTTTTTTGTGTGTTTTTTAGAATGTTTAATATTTATCAAGATATTTTTAAAAAGTCCTCAAAAAAAAAACATCAAATGCACACGAACCAACAAATTTAACTTTAGGATAAAGTTAAATTTATTTAAATTAGCAAGATGGCTACATGGCTATGAAACGCTAGCAATTTAGCTTTACGTTACTATACAGTGTAACTAACAATGGCCAAAGCAGGATGTCAAACACTCATTCAAAGCAAAGTCTCTGTACCTTAGCGATGTGTCCAAGCGGATGATTTACTCAAACTCAATCCGCTTGTAAACTCAGGCCATGTAGCTACCGAATTAATCAAGAACACATGTTAGACAACAGCTAGTAGTATAAACTTTACTAGCTGGTGTCCGCAACCGAGAGAAAGCCGAACATTCGTTGTATCCTAGCAACAGAAGTTGATACAGTGTAAATTAAATTAAAAGTACATTTCCAATTAGAGTTAAATGTGTCTGGGAAGCCCAACTACTACTAATACTGATACTTAAGTCGTTTTCAGCTATTTGTTAAAAAAAAAAAATTACTTTGTGTCTTCCCTTTTAACATGGGTTCAAGCACAGTGGCTGTCTGGACCGTGTTTTACGATGTGCGCATGCTCCGTGCAGCCCAGTTAAAAAGGCGAGTGGAACGTCCTCAGGGTGGAACATTGTGAAGCCGTCCTCTTCTCTACATCAGCTACTGTACTATAATGTCCAAGCCGAAGTTTCAGACGGAGTGGGAGGAAATTGACGAGGAATATCAACAATTACAGGTGACAGAAAACACTAAAACGAGTGTATAATATATGGTATATTGCGGGCTTTAGCTTGTTGTGGATAGCACTGACAGCCGATACTCTACTGGCTACGTTAGTTTGGATGGGTCCTTCCTATTCGCCATTCATTCTCAGCCCAGCCGTGAACGCAGCATTGAGCCAATAACTGCGCTGTTGGTGGCAGAATCTGAAGGATGCAATATGTTTCATTGGACGTGTATCATCTCTGACTTTACTCTTACATCCGTGTGTTACGGACGCTAACATTAGCAGCAGGTTGCTTGTCTTGCTGTGTTGTTTTATGCGGCTAAAGAGCAGCTACAGTAACTTAGCTAACCACGCAGTGTACTGGTGTGCGATTGATTATTGTCAAATGGTTGCTACCAAAGTTACTTAGAGGTCGCAAAGGTAACTTAAGTTGTTTGTTGCTGTTGCTTTTGCCCGTGTAAATTTATTTTAGTGAACTCATCACCATGCATCATTACCACGCTAGGTCACGCTCGCTAGCTGGCTAAAACAAAAATATAAGTAGTCGATGATATGAAAGAATTGCATTATGTAGTCTGTGGTGTTGTGGCTCGACCACCCCTCTCCCCGTGCCGGGTGGATATCAGTCAACTCGGACTTGGACCTGTGATGCCATCAATCTTTTAAATCTGGAGCTGCTCCGTAGGGAAAGATGATGACGGTGACTGTCGGGGATTGTTCTTAAATGAAGCTTACAGGTCCTGGTGAATAACTAATGGAAAAAGTCTGCCACTCGTAGGCAGTCTCAGCATCCCATGTTGTATAGTTTCACATCTGCGGCATTTCCGGTATAAGTCCTAAATCTAGTGTCTGTGGGTTTGGAGAAACGTGGTCGTGTACACGGTGCTGATTGACCTGTAGTAACACATCCCTGAAATTGGTCACATGCATAACATTGATATGGGAACGCTGTCACGTGATATACGTGCACTGAAAACACAGCGACTGGTGTGATTAGCCGTTTGCTTTTCCCTCCTGAAAGGGCAGGACCTCTTACTGCTTTGGGATGTCGATCATCTTAAAGCAGCGGGGACAGTGATGCCGAAAACTGTGGTTTAATCTGTCGGCACAAACACACATAAACTGGAATATACATTTCACCACATAATACAGTGTAATGGGCTGTTTGTGTTCAGGCAGAAAGGTCAGAAAAGATTTCACAGGGTGAAGCATTACCATCTCCGCTGAATAGAGGCTTTTGTTCGCCCAGAGCTTTTCAGCATTGTCCACTGAGAATTAGGATACATTTACTCTATCAGATAAGTGTTTTATTGGAACATGACAAATTGGATTCTTGGTCATTTCTGTATTAGTTGTAATCACCCATCATCAGCGCCGTGTCATTTTTACTTTGACACATTTGTGACTGTTGTTCTCTTCATTCGCAGAGCTTTTACGTCTTATTGCCCATCACTGACAGTGGGCAGACTTTTCTACCCTTGCAAATGTTCTGCGCTCACTTTGTGCGTTTGTGTTTGTTTGATCACTAGGAAACGCACAAGATATACAGACAAAAACTTGAGGAGCTCACCAATCTTCAGATAACGTGCAGCAGCGCCATCAGTAAACAGAGAAAATGCCTAAAAGACCTAAGGCACAGCTTGACCAAGTAAGTATTCTCTGATCAGGACAGAAGACCGTGTTCCTTTTTTACAGATTGTTTGCTTACACTACAGTCAGTGCGCTGGTTTATCATAGTCTGGCTCCCTTGTACTGAACAGTACTTTCCAACTCAAGCGTGGTCATTTTGTCTTTTCTCCACAGGTGCGCGCGGACATGTGACGAGAAAGAACTGGAGCTAATAACAGACATCAAAACGCAAATCAAAGATAAAGAAAATGTTTTCTTTGATATGGAAGCGTATTTGCCAAAGAAAAACGGGTCGGTACCTTTTATTCACTCGACATTAGAGACGGTGGGTATTATTTCTTAATTATTTTTCTTTGTGTGTGTGTTTGGTTTCAGGCTGTACCTGAATTTGGTCCTGGGCAACGTGAACGTAACGCTCCTCAGCAACCAGGCAAAGTATGTGAAGTATTCAGCCTTGGGGACAGCGTGAAAAGACTTGAATTTGAATCCGATTTTGTTGCCAGCTCCTCATGATGTTGTTGACTTCACTGTATTCATGTAGATTTGCCTACAAAGACGAGTATGAGAAGTTCAAGCTTTATATGACGATAATCCTCATGTTTGGAGCAATAACCTGCCTCTTCTTTCTCAACTGTCGGTGAGATACCAGTTATTATTGTCATTATTGTTGTCGACTTCTTAAAATCAACACCGTGACTGTTTTTTTGTTTAGAGTCACTGACGAAATCTTCAACTTTTTGCTGGTGTGGTACTACTGCACATTGACCATAAGGGAGAGCATCCTCATGAGCAACGGCTCCAGGTGTGTTGTGACAATCCAGAGGCACCGCAGTCAGTGTAAAGCAACTGTAAAGTAAAATAAGATGTGTTTGGAGTATACAGTTACTCATTTCACTCTTCTTCTTCTTTTTATTTTTATCTCTATCTCTTCTCGTGCTTTTCAGAATAAAAGGCTGGTGGGTGTCTCACCATTATGTATCCACCTTTCTGTCAGGTGTGATGCTTACCTGGTGAGTTTTGCCCTTGATTTCATGCAGTCATATTGTTTCAGCAATCAAATTTGACGTGTTGGTGTTGGCGACTGCTCCGGCGATACAGGCTACAGTTTCTTCATTCAGTTTTTGTTTAACCTCGTGTCTTCTCACAGGCCAGAGGGGCCCATGTACCAGAGGTTCAGAAGCCAGTTCCTTGCTTTCTCCATATATCAAAGTAAGAATTTCATCCGCTCACTATTTCACACGTTGTCGTGTACGTACAGTATGGTGTTGGCTCTCTGAGTGTTAAGTGTCGAAGAAGAGAGAATTTGATTCTGTTCAGATAGATGGAGATAGACTTCCTCTTCGGGTACTCTGTTTGGTGGAACCAAACACGAGCTGGGTGCGTTAGCACCAACAGGTGGTTCGTCCTCAGAAAGCTGCAGTAACTTATTACCTTTTTGTTTGTGATTCGCTGGAGTTAAAACGGGGGTGCTGTGTTGACTTTGGTCACGTGTTGCCCCTCTTTGTTACATCTGAGGCGTTCAGCCATGTACTGTCAGTATAGTATTTGATAACAAACACTTGTATTACATCATTCATCATATTCGGATAAGTATTGTGCTTTTTAGCCAAATAAATACCTGAATGTAATGCTGCGGGAGCTCCTTATTTTCTTATCTCCTTATCTGCCAATTATTTTCTTAATTATGTGTTTAAGAGTTTGTCTAGGTTGCCCATCATATTTAACAAGGTGAGGTCATCAGATGTCTTGATTAGTCTGAAGAACACCAAAGGTGTTCAGTTTACAGTGATAAGAGTCAGAGATCTCTAGATTTAATATCTAGGACTTGAGGTTCAAAGGCTCGGCCAATGACAGAAATACAGAAAAATGAACAGCATCGTGAAAATAAGGAATTCCCTGTCTTTTGCACGGTACATACTGTTTTTATGCTAGGATTTTAAAAACTCCACCTGAACTGTGCTCCCATTTGATTCTGTTACGCGATCGTATGATAGTAGACCAAGGCCAGAGCAGGCCAGGGGCAGGATCACCTGCGACACAGTGTGATTAAATACAGTGTAAACATGTTCAGAGGACGCAGACACCTGAGACGATCGTGCTGAACTTCGTACTTCTGTCAATCAGATGCTTCACCGCTAGCCCGCTAAAAACGGCTGCATTTATAATTAAACGGTGAAACATGTCTTCTCACCATAAAAGAGAAGTGAAGTAGTTTCTCACAGTGGTGGTTATAGTCACACGTAGACGCTCGTTGTGACAGCTAGTGTGATGGGGCTTTCTAGTTGGGGTTTTGGGCGATAAGTCAAATATTTAAACAGACAGATGGTCATTTGAAAGCCTCACCTAACAACTTCAGCTTGACAATGTGGCTCTTTGTTTGTTTTGTGTTTTGAGGACAGAATGACCCCGTTTCCGCGAGCAAAGCCTCACATCACAGGCTGCTATTGACTTTTATTTTTTTCTTTCTTTCTAGCACTAAGCTACCAAAATTAGAACATGTGAACCTAATTGATCTGTCCAGTGTTGACTGTGCTGTAATCTGCGATCCATTTGTCCAGGCTTTGTCCAGTTCCTCCAGTATTACTACCAGAGCGGCTGCTTATACAGGCTGCGAGCTTTGGGAGAGAGAAATCAGCTGGACCTCACAGTGGGTAAGTTGTAAGCTATTTTTGGTGGTAGTCATTTCAATCGTTTGAACTCCTGAGCCATCTGCAACACCATGTCTGGAAAAAATAGGGGAAAGGTGAGAGATGGAGACCTTTTGTTAACATCAGTGTGCTGCCACGCAGATGTCGGAGTAACCCGAGTAAGGCCTCGCTGATGACAGATTGTTGTGCGGAGACGACTAAGCAACAACAACAGTGTGGTATTCTGTGTCACGTCCCGAGGTAACTGTTACGGTTCTGTGTCTCCGCAGAGGGATTTCAGTCCTGGATGTGGAGAGGCCTCACTTTCCTTTTGCCATTTCTCTTTTTTGGCCATGTAAGTCAAAACTTAAATTTCTTCTATGTTTGTTTAATATCAAACTACAGCTGTAAGAGGACACTGCATACGATCGTGTGAGCTCATGGAACAGTGCCACAACACATTTTACACCAGCGTTTATGGTTTGATCTGTATTTAGTGCACACACACAGTTGCACAAATGTGGACTTTTTGAGAGGCCGCATCAGCCGAGGAGAAAGATGTGGATCAAAGCGAAATTTGCTTGTGCAACCAGAGTGTTCATGGACGTTCGGAAAGATAATGCGTCCTCTTCTTCCACAGTTTTGGCAGCTGTACAACTCTGTGACCCTGTTTCGCTTGGGAGGACGTGAGGACTGTAAGGAGTGGCAGGTAAGGATTGCAGTGGCAGATCCTTCGCTTGAATGTGAAGAGCAAAGTAAGACATTTTGTTTAAAGGAGAAAGTTTGTCTTTTTAAAAAAAAATAATTTAGGGAGTTTGCTTCACACGAGCACATCTGAGGCCATAGTCAGAGTGGGCGATATGAGTTGGCCACTGAAGTCTAAAGATGTGCAGGGAAAGTTTGTCTGTAGCGTTTGAAAGCATTTTATCTACTCAACATGTTCAACATTTCAAAATGCAGAGAGCTACAGTTTTGTCACGGCTTGTCATGGAATGTTTTTTTTCCTTTTCTTTCCAGGTATTTATGCTGGCCCTGACATTTCTCGTCCTATTCCTGGGAAATTTCCTCACTACGTTAAAAGTTGTCCACCAAAAAATTCAGAAAAACCAGGAAAATGTGCAAAAAAATGACTGAGACCAAAACTCACCGAAGACACCTCCGATTCTTACAAACGGCCAGTAATTTCTGAAGCAACACGCACAATCGCTTGATAGACTGACCGCCAGTACGCTCAGGCCGGGAGGAAACCGCTGTTCCTCTCGGGCTCTGATGACCGCAGCTGCGTCCAGCCAAAGTGTCTGCCCAACAGGCTTTTGCTTTCCAGTGACTCGTCGCCGCACACGTCGGTCAAACACAGAGTGGCCGTTCACCAGATACATGAACACTTTGTCGCTTTACCTTGTACATAAAAAGTGAGTGGAAAGAATGTGTTTTTTGTTTGTTTTTTTTGGAGGGGTGTTTGTGTTGGTGCATGAATCTTTTGAGAGCCTTTTGTTCAAATCATATGCAACTAACAGAGGGCAGGTAGCATCGAATGACTGAACAGATTATAGTTTGCCTTTTGAAGACCTAAAGTCTGTCATGTACATACTTCATACTTCTGTGAAGTAGTAACGGTCAAACTGTCTCTGACTTGAACAGAATTGTTCAACCTGGCACTGCGCTTCATTTTTTGAATAAAACTTTTTTATGTGTAGTTCTCAACTCCCTGTTGTGCTATTTCACTGCTAACCAGCATTATTTTTTTTTACTAGATTTTTTTGGGGGGGGGGGGGTTATTTTATTTTATTTTTTTGGAGACATATGTAGGTCCACAACTTCAATAAACATATCTGATACTTGACTGCCCAAAATGACTTTGAGTTCCAGAAAAGAAATCTCTTTTCTGGTGTGTTTTGTCCGTCTGGAGTCAGTGGCAGCTCTGTTTTTCTTTTTGTTTTTTTGCTGCTTTCCTATTTCCTCGAAAGAGTCAGGACTACAAGGGAATCCAACACTGTTTCTATTTAGGCAGCGGTTACAAAAGCCATAACTGTTCTTGTATGATGGAGCTCCTAAACTTGGTTATCTGGCAAAGTCCCATGAACACAGACATAAAAACCCAGTGAGGATTAAAGGAGGTTTTCATGTGAACTCCCTCCTAAACATTATACTTTTATGTATTCAATAACATCATGCTAACAAATTGTAATACTTAAATGGGTTTATCATGTTTTGCTATTGGTCTAAATCTTGCTTTAAGCTTATTAAACTTTTTATCACAGTCAGTTTTACACTGAGAAACAACATGCTGCTTGTTCCCATCTTGTTATGCAATGTTGCAGAAATGTATTATGTTCAAATGCTGCTATTGGCACCGGTACTGTAAAACTTAACATACAGAATGACGATAAAAATGTGCTGGATTATTGTTTTTCTAATTCCAATCAACATACGAAATAAAATATTTGTATGAATGAACTTGTGGCCAAATGTGGAGCTTTTGCTCTAGCTCACTGAAGTGTTGTCTGGTTCATGTTTCATGCTTGTTTGTAAGTTTAACACAAGGGATAAACAACTTTTGGTGGGGGTTCAACAAAACAAGTTCAGCTCGGTTTAAACGAACAGCTGTAGTGTCAGGTCTCTAATGCCTTATTCTCCCTTCAGCCTGTCACAGCAAAACAAATGTCTTTTTTTATTTATTTTTTAATCCAAAAACAATCGCGTTACATGTCTGTAATTTTCAACAAAGCAATCGTTATGAAGAGAACCACAATATTTATGTACCACTTTTATTTAGGGAAAATGTAAATTTTTTCCAGTTACAGACCAAAATGTTCCATTTGATGGGAGAGCTGCCAGAACGCACAAAACAACTTGATTTCCTCATTTTTATGTTGTAGCTGATGTTAAACAATGTTTTTATGGTTCCATTTCAGGACTGTAACTGGTGCCTGAGTATGATCAGTAACAAAAAAACTATTTATCAATCTGTGTACATTGTTGTAAAAAGAATATATTAATTAAACACCTAGTTAAAAAAAAAACTGTCTCTATTTCTGTGTTTCTTGAACACTGAGACAGAAAGTAATTATACTTTAATATATTTTATACATATTCAGTTGCAAATGTGGCCCAAACCATGTTCAGTTTTTCCAACACTAGTGGGCGCTGTTGGTAAAGCTAAGAGCTCAGCTTCAGATTGACAAAGCACCAAAACCAATTCTAGTCCTGTGTTTTGTTTTACTGGAAATGTTTAACTGTTAAAGCTACAATACCACGATATATTGAATTTCATGTCTTATCTACTAGCAGTCTTTAAACCAATCAGACATTTGAATTAACATTACAAAAACTTTCAAGTTGACAATTCAAGAACTGACTGTTTAAATTCCTCCAATAGATAAACATTTAAATCAAAGTGTTACTTGTTAATTGTCACTTGTTTGGAAACGGTACAAAACTTGCTGTCACAACAAAATATAAAAATACTAAATATGACTTCTTATATAAAAGTAAAACTGACATGGTATTTAAAGTTGCAAATCATTTAGAAAATATCTTCACTACTGCAGCTTCTTGCAAAATTGTCTTTCCTGTTACATCATTTTCCCGTGACGGTAAAGAGAGACTCAGTGGTGATTCAGTGGGGCCCAAACTTATAGGGACTGATGAGTATTTTCTTAGCCAGTTTTCATACGGCTGTTTGGAGTGGAGTCCTCGAGCCTCACAGAACGACACATTTCTTCTTCCTCTTATAGTTCCTTTGTTTTCGATTGAAGGCCAAAGTTCTTTTGGTGGCTTCTCTGAAAATGTCTTCCACGTTCTCCTGATACTTTGCCGAACACTCGAGGTAGAGCTCAGCATTCATATGCTGCCGGGCCTCCTGTCCCTGCATCCCAACCCAACATTAACAGCAGGAGTTAGACTGTATGTCTCTTAAGGTGATGCATGTACAGTTTGATTTATTGCGTGGACTCTGTAGTACAGTAAAATGTGGTTGTAGGTTCTGCTTCTGGTGCTTCCTCTCGCAAAGGCCTGCAGTTTTATAGATCGCTAAATATCTGCGCCCTTCTTCTGGCCTTACCTGTGTGTAAGTGACAGGAACCTGATTCATGGCCTTGAGCTTCCTTGCACACTCTTTATCCTTCCTGAGGTCTGTCTTGCAGCCAATCAGGATGACCGGAGTGTCCCGACAGAAGTGCTTCACCTCTGGGTACCACTGGGTGAACGAAATAAGAATTTATTGTATAGTCATTGTATGTCTTGTACGTGTACTTGCATTGGGCTTCAGGATTACACTCTTTGACAGCACACTGTTTGTAACAGCACACTGAGAGGAGACGGTCCCAGCTCAACAGTCCTACCTCCATGCATGGGGGGGTCAATGTCCACATGCAGGCTCAGCTGCATGAGTTAATCATAGCTAAAAGAATGCAGCCAACATATCAGCATCTAACAATCATTTACAACCTGAACTGGAACAGCAAACCTGAATGTCCAGTTAAATGTGGACATTCTTGTTTGGTTACCTTCATGTTTGACGTCATGTTGTTAACGCACCAGAAAACCCATTACCTTTATGAGGACGTTCTCATAGCTCGTAGGGTTGGTCACATCAAAGCAGACTAATATCAAATTGGCTTCTTGGTATGAGAGCGGCCGTAGTCGATCGTAGTCATCCTGTCCTGAAAGAACGAAGGCACACAACACGTGTTAGCTGGTGAGTGTGAGAGTGCGCACACTTATTGTAAAGTAACAATTAATGTGTGTAAATGAACAGCAGCACCAAACTAAAAACGGGTCTGCTTTGGATGCAACAGCCTGAACATAAAGATATAATTTATGTAGCAAAGTTAGGGTGGCTGTGTAATACCACATCCTGTCTTCAGCTTCCTATCCAGCTGATACAAGGAACCCTGCTGCAATTATACGAAAGATAATCTACCAACGCAGTCTGTCATGGGCTTTCCGTAAAACAATTTTAGTTCATGTCTAAACTTTGTGTTTTATGCCCCACATAAATACAGCTGCTAAATACATGTCTGTTTTGATCATGATCTTGGTATATTAAACGAATAAAAATGACACTCAAATATTAAAATATTTGAAATATTTCAAATATCGGCTTGTTAGTAGTTACTAATGTACAAACAGTTCCTGAAAGATGATGTTGATGATGCTCTGATGTCAACATTGACGTTTACCACTTCCTCTATGTCTGTCAGTCAGAGCAACGAGATAAAGCCGGAACTCACAGTGGGAGGATGTCTACACTTTAATATCTTAAAACATATAGAACCATTACATTATCATTACCATGACATATATTACCATTACAATTATCCCCCCCTTTCCTCGGTAATCACATCATTGTCGACCTCTGAGTCAGTATATGTGCTGTTTATCTGCACAGTGTTTCTATTGTATTCCATCCAGTGGACGCAGTGTGTGGTCACTGAGGTCAGCATGCTGATGTCTCCCCACATCATGTACAATGTGCTGTACTGACACTAAAAACGGAATCAAAGATGTCGACATGGAGGGGAATCTGGGTAAAGTGTCTTACCAGCGGTGTCATACAGGTTGAGCTTTATCTCTTTTCCTCCGAGAGAGATAGTGGTGACATACTTTTCGAACACTGATGGCGCATATTTCTGTTTTTGGCACACAAGAGAAAGATGTCCATTTTATGATATTGAATATTTATATATTCTATATTCTATATATATATTCATATTTCTGCCCTTTTATAAGCTATAACATTTTAATTAGTAAACCCTATAATATTAGGAAATGCGGCTCCTTTTTTTTACAACATTGAGAAATGTAATCATTTGAGAAAAGGGTGGAGATTTGTTCAAATTTCAACCTCATTAGTCCTTCACAGTTAAGCTCAGAAAAACATATGTGTAATATTAAATGAATATACAATGAATTCATATTAATGGCATTAAGAGATGTGGTACAATACATGACATGGGAGCTTTTCTTACCTCTGGAAAATCACCTTTAGCATAAACCATCAGAAGGGATGTTTTCCCGCAGCCTCCATCTCCCACTATCACAATTTTAAGTTCTTCTCCTTTCTTTGTGGTACCGTTTTGTGTCATATTGCCTCAAGACAATCAAACAGGTGCCAGGCAGGACGGGGCTGAAGATACTCCCTCCAGATTTAAGTTAAATACATGGCAAAGCTGATGAAACTATATTTGGAAAGGCTGCGATGAAAGGCCGTGTCAAAAGAGCGGAACAGACAAGCCTCATCTTTTACCAGGTAGCTCGCTGCTCTGTTCACCACTTCCTGTTCCTGTCACATTGAAGCTGTTTCCAATTGACCTCCTACACCTCTCTTCTGTCCTGTTACGAGTCTGCTCACTGAAAGCATCTCTGGGTAAGAATAGTGCTGCAGCTACGTTGCATGTGTGGAGCAGTTGAGTCTGACTGCTCCTACTTCCTCTATTGCATGTGAACGCCTGTTCAATTTTATGGGTGGGTACTCAGTGTGAAGCACTGCCTACATCATCAGAAGTGTGTGTGTGAAATGCGATACATATGTTCTGGATTCTTGTCCGTGTGCTGCCTGGAGATGCTTGGATGACAATAAATGGGCTGAATTTGGGCCCCACAATGTGCATCTAATCCTCGTATGTTTACGCATTTCAGCATTTTACCTTGGTTAACTTGCTTTCTCAGAAACTCATGTTCATAAGGCCATTCCTCCTCTTCTTAGAAGGAAGATAACAATCAATAAACCTGCTACGGCACCTTTTTCAGATTCTTCAAATATACCATGTCTGTGCGCATGTTTGAATGAATATGAAAAATTCCTTTAATAGTAATTCATTAAATGTGATGTAAGTGGGATTCCATGCTCATGATGGTTTACCAAAAATACTCACTTTCCTTCATGAGATATCAGTTACGGAGTTTTTACATGCAAGATGTCAGTCATATTTCTCTGTTCAGTCTGTATGGCTGAACACAGCGGTGACATCACAGATTGGGCGTCAGGACAAACTATTCTCTCTCTCGTCCCAGGGTGCAATGTACCGACATCTTATCAAGCAACAAACTAATTACATGAGCAAAATAAAAGTGATTGGTTTTGGGGGATAACATTAACGGAGGTACAGTATGTTACCTTACTATTAGGTAAAAACATTGTACATTGTCAATGGGAGGCAGATGAACTGCTTTAGGGCATGAGGGATAGCTTGTCAGTATTTAAAGTAGGATTAGATAGTGAGACAGATGTGTATCTAGTAATGATCCAAGTAACTGGAAATGCACTGCAGTCATACAAATTCAGTCCAGCTGCCTTTGAGTTACTACTGCATAATCAAATTACCTGGGTGACTACATTCTTATGGATTTTATCATATTTTACATTCATATGCAATAAAATTATATTTTAACATTAAGTTTGTGGATATGTGTTAGCCGTGTCGATGGTTGCTAATAGTTACAGAAATCTGTCGTAGGTAGGTTACAGTGGGTGTCAGGAGAGAGAAGATCACAGAGAATGAGCCAGAATACACAAAAATGTTCTTTGAGATTACTCTTGATTCAGTCTTCGCTCTGGAACCTTTTCTCTGTCGTGAAGGCAGTCGAACTCAAACTGCGGTAGGCTACAAAGTCAAATTTGAAGGTTAAATTTCAGTGGTCACTGGTGGGAAAATATGCAGTTAGATGGTAGGAGTGCTGACAATTTGAGCAAGCTGTCCCTTTAAGAGGATAAGCTGACACTGCCCTTAACTGTGACTATTTTAAGAAAACACATGTAACCGTTCAAGTATTTTGCCTGAATACATGCACATTTATTGCAATAACTTAAAGGAAAATTTCACCTAAAACAAAAATGCTAATTTATCCTAGAGCCATGTCACCCTGCAGCATGAATTATATTCATTGTTTATGTTAATGTATTATGTGTCTAACATGTCGTGACTTTAAATGTTTTAAATGTGGTGCTAAAACCCATTAGTAAAAAATTGCAATGCAAATTCATCAACAAAAAAAAAGCCCAACCTGCTTCATAACAACAAAACATAACATTTTGTGTAGTGTATTTATTTACACATCTCAGAAACACAGACAGGTGATAATATAAGAATTTAAATCACAAAACCACACTAGAATATTACACTAGTAACACACTACACATGCAAACATGTAAGAGCTAGAAAGAAGAAAGCCAATGTTTTAAGTAAAATAAGTAGCTATAGTGCCACCAATCTGCATAGAAAATCCTTCAATTAGAAAGTTTGCCCATAAATAGTTTTCTTTTTTTTTTTATCAAATACAAAGCGCCAAACCTGATTTGATTCAGTGAACAATCCATCAAAATAAAAGGCTCAACATACAAAGACAGAAAGAAAGGTAGGGCATAGCCTACACCAGTTTCACTGGCTGACTCCACAGAAATAGCCACACACCGTTTTCATGTGCCCTATATGCTTCTACAATACAGTAAGGTGTAGCACAAGCTATGAAAAAAGCCTGTATAAAAATTTTTAAAAAGTGCTTGTTTGACTTACAAGGTGGAACTGGCAGCCTAACATGGGAATAACGTAGCCTACAAAAAGGATATTAAAATGTCCTGTAGGTGTACAAAAGATCCATACGTGTACAGCCCCATTTTCATCAATTAATAAACAAAGAACAGTTGTCAAAAACAGTTTTTCGCCGTGCAGAGAGACAGCTGTCCAGCAGAAGAGAGGCCAATCCTCTGTGTGGAATATTCCAGACTGTCAGTGGCGAGCAAAGCTGAATGGCGCAACCCACCGGAGAGGGTTTTTTTTTTTTTTAAACAAAGGCCTAAAAAAAAACTTCATTAGCGGATTGGAACGGATCTTAAAAAAAAAAAAA